>JAQZBX010108178.1:0-10553 GCA_029593785.1 Cabassous unicinctus
ATCTGGAAGTGGAATTAGTGGATCAAAGGATATAAACACTTTATTTTTTATTTTTTTCTTTACCAGGAGGTCCCCGGGATCGAACCCGGGTCCCTCCATATGGGAGACGGATGCCCAACCATTTGAGCCACATCCGCCCCCTATAAACACTTTTACATGTTGCCTTCTTGTTTTCCAAAGCTGCTTTACCAGTTTATGTGCCACCTGTAAGGTGAGAGCATAACAGCTTCACCACCACCTCATGAGCATTTGTCACTATATGTTTTTTATTTTCCTTACCTTAATACAAGCCCTAGTCTTTTAAAGGAAACTGAATGAAAACAACTGCAGTGGCAAGAGAAGGAAAAACAGAAATCAACAGGAGTTTAACAACTTGTCCTATCCCACTCCCTAACATTTTTTCCTTCCCTACTCTTTTTAAAAATATACCTAGAGTTTTATTAAGTATAATAAGTATACAATAAATTGAACATATTTAAAGTATACAATTTGGTAAATTTTGATGTGTTTATACCTGTGAAATCATCACAAGATTAAGCTAGAGAACTTATCCATCACCTCCAAAAGTTACTTGTGCTCCTCTATAATCCCTCCCTCCCTCCCACCCCCACTCCTCAATGCCCGAGTTTATTAGTCAGCCAAAGGGATGCTGACGGAAAGTACCAGGAATCTATTGGGTTTTATAAAAGATATTTATTTGGGGTAGAAGCTTACAGTCACAAGGCCATAAAGAGTCCAACTCAAGGCACCATAAGAGGTACTTCCTCACCCAAAGTCTTTGGCCACGTGTTGGAACAAGATGGCAGGTGATGTCTGCGAGGGTTTGGGCTTCCTCTTCCTCTTAAAGCTCCGTGGTCCCAGCTTCTTCCAATATCAGCTGTAGGCTGGGATAAGTCTTGTCTCCTGGGGCTCGTTTCTCTCTGGGCTCAGCTCCTCTGTTCTCTCCACGAGGCCAGCTGTAAACTGTCAGGCTCTCTCTCTTCCCAGGGCTTCTGTCGTGTCTACGGAGCCGTCTCTATTCCTCTGTGTTCTCCATGTATTTACTTCACGGGGCTCCAGCATCAAACTCTAATTCTCTTCTCTGCGATGTCATTTTCTCTGAACTTAATACAATCAAAGGGGAACACGCCCAGAGGAAAAGACCAGTTTACAAACATAATCCATTATCTATTTTGGAATTCAGAAACAATCCCAAACTGCTTCACCAAGCAACCTCTGACCTGCTTTCTGTCACTATAAATTAGTTTAAATTTTCTAGAATTTTGTGCAAATTGAATCAAATCATATGAATTCCTTTTTGCCTGGCTTCTTTCATTTCAGCATTTCTTTTTTTAGATTTATCCATATTTTAGTAAATATCAGTAATTCATTTTTTTTGGTTGCTGAGAAGAATGCTATTATAAATATGTAGCAGTTTGATATTATTGATGAATTCCAAAAAGAAATATTGGATTATGTTTGTAAACTGGTCTTTTCCTCTGGGAGTATTAGAGTGTATCGGATTCAGAGGTTTTTTTACTTGATTAAATATAATGATAAAGGCTTTGATTGGGCTACATCAGTAGGATGTTGCATCCTCACCCCCTTGGTCAACAGGGACTCACAGAGAAACCACACCACAGAGAAGAGAGGTTGGAGTTTTTGAGCTGGAGCCCAGGAAGTAAGCACACAGAGGAGCAGAGCAGCTGAGCCCGGAGAGAATCAAGCCCCAGGAAGAGAGACAGAGCTGGTCGCCTGATAGTCTACAGCTGACCTTGTGGAGAAACCAGAGGAGCTGAGCCCAGAGCGAAATGACATCTGCCAGGAAGCCTGAACCCTGGCAGATGTCTGCAGCCATCTTGCTCCAACACGTGGCCATAGACTTTGGTGAGGGAAGTAACTTATGCTTTATGGCCTGGTAACTGTAGGCTTCTACTCCAAATAAATACCCTTTATAAAAGCCAACAGATTTCTGGTATTTTGCATCAGCACCCTTTTGGCTGACTAATACAAATACTTTGTACAGACCTATGTTTTCATTTCCCTTGGGTAAGCACCTAGGAGTGGAACGCCTGGGTCATGCTGCTGGTGTATGTTTTCCAAAGAGGTTATACCATTTTATATTTCCATTAGCAGTGTATGGAAATTCCAGTTGTGTCACATCCTCGTCATCAGTTGGTAGGATGAGTCTTTTAAATTATAGACATTCTAATAGGTGTGTTGCAGCATCTCATTGTGGTTTGTATTTATATTTCCAGACTGACTAATGGTGCTGAGTCTCCTTTCAGGTGCTTATATTATATTCTGTAGTGGATTGAATGGTGGCCCCCCAAAGCCATGTCCATGTCCTAATACTTGGACCCTGTGAATGTTACCTTGTTTGGAAAAAGTGTCAATACAGATGCAATTAAGTTAAGGCTCCTGAGAGACGGGGTCAAATTGGATTACCCAGAAGGGCTCCAAATCCAATGGCAAGTGTCCTTTAAAGAAACAGAAGGAAATTCACAGACATCCAGGAGAAGGCCACGTAAAGCTGGGGGCAGAGACTGGAGTTACGCAGCCACAAGCCAAGATAGGCCTGGAGTCACCAGCAACAGGAGAGGCCAGGAAAGCGGCTCCCCTGGGCCTAGGGAGAGAGTGTGGCCCTGCCCACACCTTGATCGCA
The DNA here is from genome assembly GCA_029593785.1 of Cabassous unicinctus. NCBI lineage: Eukaryota > Metazoa > Chordata > Mammalia > Cingulata > Chlamyphoridae > Cabassous > Cabassous unicinctus. The sequence continues at coordinate 2,645 of JAQZBX010108178.1, forward strand.
GGTTTCTGGCCCCTGGGAGCTGAGAAAGTAATTTTCTCTTTTAAGTTACCCAGCATGTGATAATTTGCTACTGCAGCTCTAGGACAGCAATAGGCCTCCTATGTCTTCTTTGGTGATGAGATTTTTCAAATATTTTGGCCATTTTCAATGGGTTTTTCAATGCTCTTATTTTTGAGCTTGTGGAGGTTTTTTCATATATACAGGATAAAAGTCCTTTCTCAGATATTGCAAATATTTTCTGACAGTCTATGGCTAGTTTTTAAAGACCAGTTCTTAATCGTAAAGATGCTCAATTTACCGATTTTTCTATTATGGATCATGCTTTTGATGATGTGCCTAAAAAAACCTTTGCCCAGTGTAAGGTCAGAAAGGTTTTCTATGTTCTCTTCCAGAAGTTATATAGTTTGAGGTTTTACATATAGGTCTATGATCCTTTTTTTAAAAAAAATTTATTGTGGTAATATATATACAAGACAAAATTTTCCATTTTAACCATTAACATGTGTACTGTTCAGTAACATTAATTACTTTCACAACATTGTGCTATCAACACCACCATCCATTATCGACTTTTTCATCATCCCAAACAGAAACTCTATGCCCAACAAGCAATAACTCCTCATTACCACTCCCTGTCCAGCCCCTGGTAACCTGTAATCCACTCTGTCTCTATGTATTTGTTTATTCTAGGTAGTTCATGTAAGTGAAACCACACAATATGGGTCATTTGGGTTCTGGCTTATTCACTCAATACAATGTCTTCCTGGCTCACGCATGCTGTAATGTATCAGAACTTCATTGCTTTTTAGGAATAATATTCCTTTGCATGTACATACCACATTTTGTTTATCCAATCTATTGATGGACACTTGGGAATATCTGTTTGAGTCCCTGTTTTCAATTCTTTGGGGGTAAATATCTAAAAGTGGATTGCCAGGTCATGTAGTAATTCTATGTTTAACTTTCTGAGGAACTGCCAAACTGTTTTCTACAGTGGCTGCACCATTTCATGTTTCCACCAGCAGATCATGAGGGTTCCTATGTCCCCGCATCCATGCTAACACTTGCTATTTTTCATTTTTTTAGTAATAGCCACCCTTGTGGGTGTGAAATGGTGTCTCATTGTGGTTTTGATTTGCATTTCCCTAATGGTTAAAGATGCTGAACATTTTTTCATGTGCTTCTTGGCCATCTGTACATCTTCTTTAGAGGAATATCTATTCAAGTCCTTTGCCCAATTTTAATTAGGTTGTTTGTCTTTCAGTTGTTAAATTATGGGAGTTCCTCATGTATTTTGGATGTGAAATCCTTATCGGATATATGGTTTCCAAATATTTTCTCTCATTCTGTATAAGCTGTCCTTTCACTTTCTTGATAATGTCCTTTGATGCACAAATGTTTTTAATTTTGATGAAATCCAATTTGTCTATTTTTCTTTTGTTGCTCATATTTTTTATTTCATATCTAAACTATATTTTGAGTTCACTTCTGTATATGGTATAAGGTATGGATCAAAATTATACATATGAACATATTGGCCTATGAATATCCAATTGTTCCAGCACCATTCCTTGAAAAGACAATGATTTATCTAATGAATTGCATCCATACATTTGTTACAAATAAATTAACCAGGATTGACCAAGGTGGTAGTGTAAGATGCTTCAGGGTGCTAGTCCCCTGAAGAATCTTTGAACAACTAGTAAAAACTGGCAGAGCAATCTTCCTCAATAACTCCAGAAAAGAATTAATGGGGTTGCAATAACTGGGCCAGTGCTGAATCAATTAAAAAATGGTAGGAGAAGCTTGTGCTATCCTTCCTGGCCTCTCTGCTGCCCCATAACCAGTGTGGTGTGGGACCACCCTGTGCTCATATTGTGGGACCCTGGCCCTGTTCAGAAGGGAGCAGGATGACTCCTATGTACATACTAGAAGGCCTATATGTCATTGCCAATTGATGGAGTGGCAATGTGAAAGACTGAACCAAAAAAACTCCTCCCTAGCTTGCCCTTCCAGAACTTGCCATGCAGACAGAAGCACCTGGAGGCACCTAAAGCTGTATAAGAAACAATTAAGGGAAGCAGATGTGGCTCAAGCGATTGGGCTCCCATCTACCATATGGGAGGTCCAGGGTTTGATTCCCAGGGCCTCCTGGTGAAAAGCAAGCTGGCCCACATGGCAAACTGGCCCAAGTGGAGAGCTGGTCTACGCGGAGTGCTGACCCGTGCAGAGTGCTGGCCCACGGGGAGTGCTGGCCCGCACGGAGAGGTGGCGCAGCAAGATGACGCAACAAAAAGAGACACAGAGGAGAGACAATGAGAGACTCAACAGACCAGGGAGCTGAGGTGGTGCAAGAGATTGAGCATCTCTCTCCACTGCAGAGGGTCCCAGGATCGGTTCCCAGTGCCGCCTAAAGAGAAGACAAGCAGACACAGAAGAACACACAGAGAGCAGACAGCCAGCGCAAAAACAATGAGGTGGGGGGGATAAATAAATAAATAAATGTAAAAAAGAAAAAGAAACAATTAAGTCAAGCCTGAGGGAAAGGATTACCTGCTTTAAAGTCATGCAATAGAGCACCTACTGGGGGGAAAAGTCTATTTAATTGGGAGAAGAGGGGGTATTAAAATTCCTGTAAATGGAGGAATTCCTAAGGCAATGAGCAAGTACAAGCCCAGGACAAGACACAGACTCAGAAAAGACAAAGGACACTGCACTTCACATTCATTCGGGCTGACCTTCTTGATAGGAAGGCTAAACTCTGAAGGGAAGGCCAGCCAAGCTGCGAAGGCTGTGAAAGGTGTTTTTTATATTGGCTTGTGTGATTTGCTGGCTCCTGGCACCCAAGAAAATCTCTATTATATTACTAGTTAGATACAAACTCAAGGAACAGAAACCTCAAAGACTAAATCCGAGTTAAAACTTTAAGATGTACAGGGTAGAGGGGATTGTGGGAAGATGGTGGAGTAGGAGGCTCCAGAACTGAGTCCTTCCACAAAAATAACTATTAAGCAGGAAGGAACTGTTTGAAACAGCTATTTTGAAACTCTGGAGGCCAGAAGAACGCTGAATTGCTTGAGACAATGAAAGGAGAATGAAAACTGTAGAGGCAAACAGCCTGGCACAAAGAGCTGCTGGCTTCAAACACCGGGAAAGGGAGGTCTGTTCCTGGGAAACAGAGGGAATATCCAAACTCCTATAAATAGCAGAAGCCCAAAACAACTAATAAGCAAAAGCACAGGACAAGAAAGAAGCCCAGAAAAAAAACAGGGAAAACCCTGCACACTGCTTTTAGTTTGGGGAGACCTTCCAGAGGAAGGCTGAAGCACAAGAAAATCTGTCTTATCACCAGCTGGTTACAAAACCAAGAAACAGAAATCTCAGGGAATAAATCCCAGAGTTAATATTTTAAACTATTAAAATATACAATGTACAGGGGAGTGGATGTGGCTCAAGCAGTTGAGCATCCGTCTCCCACATTGGAGGTCCCAGGTTCAGTTCCCCATGCCTCCAAGAGAAAAAAAAAAAAAGAGAGACAGACAATGAACAGACAACAAGTAAAAAAACAACGAGCAGACAACCAGCACAAACAATGAGCAAAAACAGACAAGGGAGCCATCACGGGGGCGGTGGGGAGAGAACATAGATAGAACAAAACCAAAAGTTGATTCTTTGAAAATATTAATAAAATCAACAAACCTTTAGCAAAACAGGCAAAGAAAAAAAGAGAGAGGAAATAAATAATGAAAATCAAAAATGAAAAGCAAGACATTACTACAGATCCTACTGAAATAAAAAGGGCTATAAGAGGATACTACGAACAACTGTAAACCAATAATTTAGATAATCTAGATGAAATGGACCAATTCTTAGAAACACACTGTTGGTTAGGCTAATGTCTCAACTCGGCCAGTTAATGGTGCCCAGTTGTTTGGTCAAGCAAGCACTGGGCTAACTGTAATACAAGGGCATTTCATGGAGTTTAGTCATCAATGAGCTGATTGCATAGATGACCAGTTACATCTATGATCAACTAAGGAGATTGCTATCATCAATGAGTGATGCCTCATCCAACCAGCTGAAGGCCTTAAAAGGGGAAGTGAGTCAGCATTCAGAGAGAATTCCCATCTTTACTTCAGATAGCCACTGTCTCCTGGGAACTCATCAAGGACCTTCATCGGAGGCCCTGGCTTGCAGCCTCCCTATGGAATTAGGACTTGTGCATCCCCACAATCATGTGGGACAATTTTACAAAATCTCATACTATTTACATATATCTCCTGTCCGTTCTGTTTGCTTAGAAAATGCTGATTAATACAACTTGGTATCAGGAGTGGTTCTTGAGAAACAGAATCTTAAAAATGGGATTTTTGAATTGGTTCTGGGATTTTTGCAATTGGCTCTCTACTGTGATTAGATTCAAGGGCACAAATGACTGTCTTTCCAATAATCAAGAGGCCACTGACAGTCCAGGGCATGAGTTGGCAATAGAGATATGCAAAAATATCACCACTGGATATTACTATCTCCATGCTTATAAGAGGCAAGGATCCAGGTGAGAGTGATTTTAACAACTTTACAGAGTTTTCTGGAGTTAAAAGGTACAATGATGTTGACTGGCTGTTCCTAAATATGCTGGATACAGTTACAAAAGAAAGGGATGTGCTGAAGGCTTCAAATTTGTAACTTAAGTGAGGCATGAATGATGTGAAAGTTTGTTTGTGCTCTGAAAGAAAATCTTGTTTTGTGCAGCCACAGACTTGAGATCTCTGAAAACCAGACTGAGTCTCATTGTACAAGTAGCAGAGTTACATCGGAAACTGAAATCTCAACCTTGCAGGTGTCTGCTGTTAAAGTAAGGGCATTGACTGGAAAGGAGTGGAACCCTGAGGCTTGTAATGGAGACACATGGGTTGATGAGGATATTGGTGGGGACACCTAAACCCAAAATTCTGCTGAGACTTTGACAGATAAACCTGTAATAGTCTGCCCTGTGGAAACCACCCATTGTCAAGTTTGCATCACACAACCTCCAGCCTGCTCCAAGGAGTCCAGACCTCCTCCCTGCCCTGAGGAGTCTGCCATCCAACCCCCACCTGAAGGGATTAATCCTGTCTCACCAGAAGAAGCTGCAAGGGACTGCCCTAAGGTATTTAGTTTGCAGAACACTTCTAATTCTTCTCCTTACCCACCCACACCACCCAACTTCTGTTCAAGACCTATAACTAGACTAAATCTCAACAAGCCCCCAAAGGTGAAGTACAAAGTGTGACTCTGAAAGAACTCCATGAATTTTCCAATTTATATAGACAGAAATCAGAGGAATATGTGTGGGAATGGATATTAAGAGTATGGAATAATGGTGGAAGGAATATAAAGTTGGATCAGGCTGAATTTATTGATATGGGCCCACTAAGCAGAGCTTCTGGACTCAATGTTGGAGCTCGAGGGGTTAGAAAGGACTTTAACATGTCAAGTCTCTCATTTCATTTCATTTCCTCTTTCTCCCCATTCTCCTGCTCTCAGCCAGGGCACTTATTTACTCTAAGTTCTGTTTTGTCTGTTGTGTCCTTTAAGATCAGGCAGTGGTGAAGGTGCGTGTTTTATTCGCATAGATAAATAAAAGTCTCACCTGTTTCTGGGAAAAAAAGAAAAGAAAAGAAAGGGCTCTAACAGTTTGTTTGGGTGGCTGGCCTACAATGCCAAGGTCGAGATGCCCTGTTTACCCTGGTATACAGTAGGTGAGGGGATCCAAAAGCTTAGTGAGACTGGATTGCCAGAATGGGTTCACCATTAAAGACCTGCCTACCACCCCAGGAATGGCCAGAGGACACACCTTTTACCAGGACTGTGAGGAATAAATTTGTGAGACTAACTCCCTCTTCCCTGAAGAGCTCTGTGGTTGCCGTTCTCTGTAGGTTGGATATTACTGTAGGAACTGCTGTCATGAAACCAGAACCCTTAAACTCTGTGGAATGATCAGATGCCAGGCTGGCAGAAGCCAAGCAGCAGCACTTAATCACTTAATCACCAAAACCAAGGTGGGCATGGCTACCACTATGAGGCAGGCTCAAAGCAGCAATCAAGTGTCTGAGTCACATAGACCTATGGTGTTGGCTAATAGATCACCGAGTACCTAGAAGGAAAACAGATGGGCAGTCTATTAACTTCCTACTTGGATCTGTATAAGCAGAAGAGTTCTAGGTCAAGTGAACAAAACCCTAACTTGAAATACAGAAACAGAGAATCATGGCCCCTTAATCAATTCCCAGACTTGAGACAGTTTACAGACCCAGAGCCCCTGGAATGAGGGGAAGGCCAGGTCCCCTTGGGGAAGGATCCTGTCACACTGCCAAAAATTTATACTCTTAATCTTCCTCCCACCTTTCCCCAGGGAGACCTACGGCCTTTTGCCAGAGTAACTGTGCATTGGGGAAAAGGAAATGATCAGACATTTTGGGGACTATTAGACACTGGCTCAGAAGTGACATTAATTCCAGGAGACCCAAAATGTTACTGTGGCCCACCAGTCAGAGTAGGGGCTAATGAAGATCAGGTGATCAGTGGAGTTTTAGCTCAGATCCATCTCATGGTAGGTTCAGTGGGTCCCCCAGATCCATTCTGTGGTTATTTCCCCAGTTCCAGAATATATAATTGGAATAGACCTACTCAGTAACTGGCAGAATCCCCATATTGGATCCCTGACTTGTGAAGTGAGGGTTATTATGGTAGGAAAGGCCAAATGGAAACCACTAGTACTGCCCCCATCTAGGAAAATTAGTAAATCAAAAGCAATACCAGATTCCTGGAGGGACAGCAGAGATCAGTGCCACAACCAAGGATTTGAAGGATACAGGGGTGGTAAATCCCACCAAATCCCCATTCAATCCTCCTATTTGGCCTGTGCAGAAAACAGATGGATCCTGGAGGATGACAGTCAACCAGGTGGTGACTCAAATTGCAGCTGCTGTCCCAGATGTGGTATAACTGCTTGAGCAAATCAACACTTCCTCTGGTGCCTGGTATGCAGCTGTTGATCTGGCAAATGCTTTTTTCTCAATTGCCATTAGTAAGGACCACCAGAAATGGTTCGCTTTCAGCTGGCAAGGCCAGCAGTATACCTTCACTGTCCTGCCTCAGGGGCATATCAACTCTCCAGCCCTATGTCATAATATTGTCTGCAGGGACTTTGCTTGTCTCTCCCTCCCACAAGACAACACACTGGTCCATTATATTGATGATATCATGTTAATTGGACCTAGTGAGCAAAAAGTAGCAATTACTCTAGACTTATTGGTAAGGCATTTGTTGAGAAAGGATGAGAGATAAATCCAACATAAATACAGGGGCCTTCCATCTCGGTGAAATTTCTAGGTGTCCAGTGGTGTGAGGCCTGTTGAGATATCCCTCCTAAAGTGGAGGATAAGCTGCTGCCTCTGGCCCCTCCTATGACCAAAAAAGAGGCCCAATGCTTAGTCGGTCTCTTTGGATTTTGGAGACAATACAGTCCTCATTGGGGTGTGCTATTCCAGTCATTTACCAAGTGAGCAGAAAAGCTGCTATTTTTGAGTGGGGACCGGAACAAGAGGAGGCTCTGCGATAGGTCCAGGCTGCTGTGCAAGCTGCACTACCACTTGGGCCATATGATCCAGCAGATCCAATGGTGCTGGAAGTTTCAGTGGCAAATAGAGCTGCTGTCTGGAGCCCTTGGCAGGCCCTATAGGGGAATCACAACGCAGACCCTTAGGATTTGGAGCAAAGCCCTGCTATCCTCTGCAGATGACTACTCTCCTTTTGAGAAACAGCTTTTGGCCTGCTACTGGGCCTTAGTCTAGACTGAATGCTTAACTATGGGCCATCAAGTTACCATGAGACCTGAGTTACCTATCATGAGCTGGGGATTGTCTGA
>JAQZBX010108179.1:0-10566 GCA_029593785.1 Cabassous unicinctus
CTACCCCCCAGAGCATGAGCTTTTTGAAGAATACTGCAGAGTCTCTGTGGCTTTTATTTGCCCTCTCCTACGTTTTTAGCTGTGTTCTGGAAAGCTTAGGAGCTGTGTTCTGGAAAGCTTCTGGAAAAGGTAAATTATTTGGTACTATAGAATGAAAACCCCATTAATGAGATCCTGTTAACTAAGCCTTAATATAACATATCCAAAAATGAGTTACTACTGTGAATTTATTGACTGTCCAGTGTGTGGTGTCCTTTCTCTAATACTGCCCATGCCCTAAAATCTATACAGTTGAGAATTGGTGATTATAAAATGATGCTCAGGATAGCAGCACCCTGGGTAGCAACTCACACTGCCATTTGCAGGCAGATATGGATGTAGTAGGGCAGTCCTTCTGTACAACCCCAGAGGGCAACACTCACAACCTTTTTGACCAAGCATGGCAATCTTGAAGGACTGGTGTTGGTAAACCAAGACTGAGCAATTCTGCTAAATTTGGCAGAGCACCCCAACTTTAAGTCACAGTCTCTTCAATAATGTGAAGATGGCAACATCTCCCTTGTATTGATTTTGTGCAAATTGAATGAAATAAATTACATGAAAATGCCTAGCATACTGCCTGACACTTAGTAGGAACCTGAAAATGTTTGATATTTTCCTTCCGTTGAATAAATGAACAGATGAATGGGTGAATGTAAAACAATAAATCATAACAAAGAAATTGTTTTTTTTGAAAATATTACTTAAACAACAAAATATTAGGAAAAAGAATAGCTTTGAAATCTTTTCCACTACAAAGCTAGAAGCAGTGGGCCTGGAGTAACTTTGAAGAGCGAGACTCTTTCACGACATTGTCTTGTGATCATTTTTTAAATGTAAATGAGAACATACTGTATAATAAAGTTGTGGTAAATTGCAACTCAACTATTTATACGGTGAGGATCTTATATAAAATACTGGAGTCAGCTTTCTGAAACTCAGATTTTCAAAATGCAAACCTGAGTGTGCTATCAAGTCTCTCCCTAGCCTAAAACCTGTTGATTATCCCCTGTAGCCTTTGGGTCTGGCCATTCTGGCCCACAAAACCATTCCCCTGTTGCTTTTCAGCAAAACTTGCCCTGCAAGTCTCTCCCTTTCTCCTGATGGAGCCGAGAGACATTCATCTTCCTCCTGCAGTGCCTGGACAATTGTTTCATTGTGGGACTGCGAATGTGGCAGTTACAAAACTAGGTGCCCTTTCTCTCTGCATTAAATTGGTGACTCTTGGATTGCAGAGGCGATTCCGATCTTTATTCATCTTTGGGTCTCCAGGGCCCAGTACACTGACAGGACTTAGTAGTCAAAGCACTAATGTTTGTTGAATAAACATTTGATTTGCATAGGATAACAGCCACTAACTGTGGCCTCATCAGTGGTCTACTGGTCAAGGCCTTGAACTGAGTCTAAGTAAGTGTTTGAAATAAATCTCTGGAATTTTCTTAACTCAGTTTCTTAACTTTCATGAACTCCATTTAGTCTTTTCTCCTATGTAACTCAAATAAAGTTGGTTTCCTGGTTTCTCAGCTGACACAAGATTAAAAGAAAAATCAGAACATTGTATTCTTTAGAATGGAAAGCTTACCAATGACAAACTGACTTTTATTCCCTTTCAAGGAAGTCAGTGTGAGGGGAAGGAGGAATGAAGGTGCCTCCCTTAATCACATTCTACATGGAGGTACTGCACAAAGTTCTTGATGAGGCTACTGCAAGGTAAGATTATCCCCACAGGAGAAAACCAAGGCTTGGAGAGGTAAGCTGCTGGCCAATGACCACCCATCGGACATGCGGGAGAGCCGGGATTCAAATCCGTGTGTGGGGATCCGAAGTCTGCGTGTGTGTTTCCGCTGCGATGCTGTAAAAGGAAATAATATAATAATTAGGGAAATAATATAATAATTAGGGAAAGTAAGATAGATGTTTCTGTTCTAGAGAATTGCTTTTGACAGCATGCTTTATGAAATCCTAGGTTTCTAAGACATGCTTATGCAAGTTCTCGGAGGAATTTTGCTTTTGGAGTTAAGATTTAGATATGTTTGTTAAATTCCTGAGTTTTCTTTTTTTAAGTCCATTTAGATTATTATTTCTGAATCTACTTTGTGTTATGTGTCTCTAAAACACATTTTATCCTTGCTGTGCACCACAGGTTGGTTCCCAGTTGCAATCAGGAGCCAAAGCAGAGAGCAAGCACTAAGACTTTACCTCTTATCAAAGTTCTCACTTTTGCTTCCTTCACAGCAGAAAGTAGGCAAACTCCTAATGCAGAAAAAATACTGCTGTATTACTCATGCAGTTTAACAAGACCATTTCATCATTATTTCCATTCTTGAAATCAATGATGCACCTTAAAATAGAAAATTGTAAATTGCAAATTATGAAATCCATAGTGTTTTCTGCCGTTTCTTTCCGTTGGTACTGGATAACTGCACTACATAAATCTCTAACATGATTGGGCTGAATCCATACTGTTGACAAATTGAAAGTATAATCTACTTGGCAGGCAAAAGTAAGTTAACTGTCAATGTATTGTACATCACTTTCCCAAGAAGGAGATTGGATAGGGAGTTGAGTTCAGGTTTCTGAGTCTTTAGTATTTTTTAAGCTCTATGTTAGACTTTGTGGGCCGATACTGAGGCAAATAATACCTTAAAAAGATTACAGTATAAAAGGGGAGGCAGACATGTAAAGGCACTTTCAATATACAATTATAAATACAAACATAGTGCTTCAGTTGTTTGAGGGAGATAAATATAAAATGAGGGATGTGTAAATTCTGTCTAGGAGATTCATTGAAGGTTTTATCAAGAATATGGTGCATTCGCAGGGTTTTGAATAATGTGAAGGAATTTGCCAGGTGGATAGGTTAGTGGGAAGGGGGTTTCAAGAAGAGGAAATAGGAGGTGCAAATGTACATGGGCATGAATGAGTAGGATGTATGAGGAACGATAAAAGAAATCGAGCAGTTCTTGCGGTGTGAAGTGGAAGGGAAGGAATGGAAGGATGCTGAGCTCATAAACAAGGGTTTACACGGGGAAGACGAGTTAATGAATATTGAGGTGGGATAAAAGCAGAAATAAAGCACTCAGATGCCTCGGGCTTATATTAAAGCTTGCCTTATAGCAGTTCATTACTTCAGGGTGATTTAACTAAATAACCCATTAAAAAATCTTAAAACATCTTTAATTAATTTCAAAAGGCACAGTGAATGCACTCCCATATTCCCTATCCAAATATTAATCCCCGTTCATTGTCGTTAAGTCCCAGAGTAAATACAGATACTTGAAATCCTGGATTGCTAAAGTTAACATTCTTTCCTAGAAGAAAAAGGTAAAAACAAAACAAAACATAACAAAAAACCTCAGTGCCATTAAATCCTACCTCTAATTAAAATTAAGAGAGGATTTAAATTAATATCCAGAAAGAAGCCAACAGCTCATGGAAATGAATACAAATGTTAGGAAATGGTTATATTTTTCGGCGAATATCACTAATATTTTGCAAACACATTCTGCTTCAGACTGTAGTTGTTGAAGCAACAAGTCACTCCTGCAGCCGCTTAGGAAAGGGAGTGGGTTACAAGACACAAATTCTGGAGACTTTACTTCAAAATGTGTCTTTGAGGCTCTAAGAAATGAAGATATCTTAAATGGATGGCTCCACCATATTCCTGAAACGTCTTTCTATGTGTACAAAAAACGTCTTTGTAAAAGCACTGAAGATATTCCTCAAACTGGAAGGAATTCCAAAGACAACTTACGATTTCTGCTATTTGGCTCTGCCTCCTGGGCAAACAGCACCCACAAGCTGCTCTAGACTGGCAAATTGGAATTGCATCCAAGATGTCAAGGTGAATGGAACTGCTCCTCGGCTACACTAAATGTGCTCTTGGGGCCTCAGTCCTCTCATCGTAAAGTGAGACTGGAATTGTGAACATTGTTTGTGGGCACACATGATAAAGATTGCTCCATCCCCTCACTTGGTGCCCATCAATGCCGCCCAGGAGTGGACCTTCTGGACCTTTCCTGTGGACTCTCGCTTCACTTTCTTAGCTTGTCTTCTTCATTCCAATGTAGCTCCACTCCAGTTCCTTCTTTATCTTGCTGTCCTATTAATTTAAGAAAATATATTAATTTTAATACATACCATTCTTGGTCAAAAATTTCCATTATTTCCTTCTAAATTTTAGAATAAAGTTTATACTCTTCAACTCACATTCATATTGGGCCCATCATATCTTTCAAAAAATGGGTTTCCAGTTATGCTGCTTCCAGCTGACAGACTGTGCCACACGGTATCACTTCTCTGTGCCTTTGGGCATTCTTACTGTGTTAGTTCCTCAGCTGCTAAAACAAATAACGTGCAATAGGTTGGCTTAAACAGCAGGAGTTTATTGGCTCATGGTTTTGAGGCTAGAAGTCCAAAATTGAGGTATCAGCAAGGAGATGCTTTCTCCCTAAAGACTGTGATGTTCTGGGGCTGGCAATTTCTGTCTCATGGGTTCTGCTGACTCCTGGCTTCCTTTCCAGGCTTTCTCTCTGTGGCCTTCTCTATAAGATCTCCAGTACTAGGAGGTCTGATTCAGTTGAGCTACACTTTAACTGAAATAAACTAATCAAAGGCCCTATTTATAATAGGTTCACACTCACAGAAATGAATTAAGATTTAGAACATGCTTTTCTGGGTATATAACTCCAAACCACCACACTCTCCCTGGCCCAGTATTTCATTCTCCTATTCCTCACTCCACTCAAAAAATACCCCTCATGGTGAGAAGACAAAATGGTGAAGCCACTGTGGAAAACAATTTGGCAGATCCTCAAAAATTTACACATAGAATTGCCATGTGACCCAGCAATCCCACTTGTAGGTATATGCCCAAAAGAAAGCAGGGACTTGGTCAGGTATCTGTACACCAATGTTAATAGCAGCCTTATTTGCAGTAGCCAAAAGGTGGAAATAACCCAAGTGTCCATGAATGGATGGGTGGATAAACAAAATGTGATATATCTGTACAATGGAGTTTTATTCAGTTAAAAAAGAATGAAGTTCTAATACATGCTACCACAGGGATGGACTTCTTTGAAGACTTCGTGCTAAGTTTAATAAGCCAGACACAAAAGGACAAAGGTTGTATGATTCAACTTATATGAAATATCTAGAATAGGCAAATTCATTGAGACAGAAAGCAGATTAGAGGTTACCAGGGGCTGGTGGGAGAGGGTGGAGAGAAAAGAATGGGAGATAACTGCTTAATGAGTACGGAATTTCTGTTTCGAGTGATGAAAAAGTTTTGGTAATGGATGGTGGTGATGGTTGTACAAAATTGTAAATGTCTATAATGGTAATAAATTGCACACTTAAAAATGGTTAAAATGACAAATTTTATGTTATTTATATGTTACCACAGTGAAATGAAATATAACAATAAAATGTAAAATACCAAGACATCTCCTCAGATAACCTCCTCAAGACTCACAGGCAACTGGGTACTCCTCTCTTTGCTCCCATGTGTGTGACCCTCCCCCATTCGACTGTGAAGTCCTTGATGAAAGCACAGAGCCTTGTCATTTTTTGTCTCCACAGCCGAGCTCAGGGCCTGGCATGCTGTCTGCATTTGGTAAACTGTTACTAGATTCAATTGCCTGCATAGGCCTGAGGTCAACCAATCTGAGATACATGTCAACAGCCATTTCCGTTCCCTCCTGGCAACGCTGAGTGGCTTGACGGAGCTCAACAGGGGGCTGGGCTCTGCAGGCGTGTGATTGGGGGTGGCAAGACCACAGTGCTCAGAGAAAGCACCCCCGCCTCACAGCACAGAGCAGAGGGCACACACAGGGACTGCCCCAGAGGCCAATTCCACAGCCTGTGGTGATTAACTCAGAGGCAGTGAGTCGCCGTGGCAACCTTGTTTCCCAAAGCTCCTTTTAGGAAACAATTTTAGGTGACATAAACTTTGGCCACCCTTCAGACATACCATTCTAAGGGAAAATAGAAATTGGAAGTCCTTGCCTCAAAGCCATTCCCATTCTCCCTTCCTTCCACTCCATCTGGGAGCTTCCTCCTGAAGGAGGCTACTTGGCCAAGTGTAGGTCTTTCTTTACACCTTGTGGTGCCCCCGTTGCCTATGTTGTATGAAGAACAGTTCAACCCCCTCACCTGGCACCCGAGGCCAGTCAAATTTTCGCTTCAGGCTACATAACTACATATCTATATAACTACCCTTTTTCCTCCATGCCATGTCAAGACTTACCACTTACTGTTCTGCAAATGTTTTACCCCAATATCCTTCCTGGTTTCTTTAATCAATAGCAGTAGCATATTAGGGGGAAGAATAAATAAACATTAAAATTAATATATATATTGAGGCAGGGATTTTCTTGATTCCTTTTAATACTTGCAAAGCAGGTATACTTTCCCAGATTTTACAAATGAGGAAATTGAGGCTCAAAGAATAATTAGTTTGCTTATGTCTAATGAATAGTGAATGAGCAAGTTTTGATCCCTGGTCTCTCTCTTTCTGCTACTCTACAGTATGTTTGATCCTTTCTCCAAATTATCCCCAAATGTACCTGATCCAGGAAGACATAATCAATTACAAATCTAAACAAAAGCACAGAAAAAAAGAATTTCAGGTAAAAGAAGCAATTTAAAATTCAATGAAATGTTTTTTCTCTGCTATTCCTATTTATCATGCTTTCAGTTTTCTTTAGGTTATTTCTGCTTAGTGAGACATCAATATTTTTATGCTCTGCTATTTTATTAAGTATATTAAACATGGGAATTGAATTCACAAAATGTACTTTGAAAAGTGAAAGTGTTCAGCAAACAGAGGAAGTTTTAGAATTATTATCATTGTTATGAGCTTTTCTTTTGCTATATTTTGTCAATTTATTGTTTTGTCTAATCTGACTGTTTTATTGTATACATAGATTTGGTGGAGCTTGTTAATTGCCTACCCAATATCCATTTTCCCTTCCCTTCTTATTACTAGTACCTTGGTTGTTTGTTCAGTGGCATTGTTCCCAGCTAAAAGCAGCATTTTCCATTTTCCCTAGTGGTTGGAGATAGGCCATGTGTCACACTTTGGAACAATTTCATATAAGCAGAAATCATTGGGTGAGCATCTGTGAAAGCTCCTTAAAAGGTGGACGTGGCTAGCCACTCACTTTTTGTTCATCTTCCTTTTCATATTCGCTTGTCTGGAACACAGACGTGATGGCTGGGGCTGGAACATCTTGTGAAAATGCCAAGATGAAAACAAGTACTTCATTCCCAATGTCCCTGAGTCAACAAACCAAAGCCAACAAATATCTGCCTGTGGACTTCTTGTTATGCGAGAATGAAAAGTAAGTCCCTGTCTTGTTTAAGCCACTGCCATGGATCGAATCGTGCACCCCAGTTTGGACATGTTTTTGATCTTGGTCTGCATTCTGGTGGGTGTGGACCCATTATAAATATGATCTCTTGAAGGTGTTATTTCAGTTAAGGTGTGGCCCAACTGAATCAGGCTAGGCTTTAATGTGAATTACTGGACTCCTTTATAAGCAGAAAGAAATTCAGACATACAGAGAGAAAGCCATGGGAAGAAGCAGAAGCCAACGGAACCTGGAGAAGGTGGGAGAAAACATCACCGTGTGTATTGCCTTGGGGACCAAGGATCCCTTGCAGCCAGCCCTAGAGTACCTCAGCCTTTGGGGAGAGCATCGCCTTGCTGATGCCTCGATTTTGGACTTCTTTTAGCCTCAAAACCATAAGCCAATAAATTCCTTTTGTTTAATCCAACCCATTGTACTATATTTGTTCTAGAAGCCAGCAAACTAAGACAACCACCATTACATGGGTTTTCTGTTGTGTGCTGCTAAACTCAATCTCTAACTGACACAGTCACCGAAAGGAAGGTACGTGTATTTGTAAAAGTCTTAGAGGGGTGTCTGATGTCTTCATTGGTCTTCTGGCTACCATTCTTGCCTTTGTACCTATTAGGTCTGCAAATTTTAACCAGAGATATCTTTTTAAAATACACCTTTCCACTTCCTTGTTTAAAATCCTTCAACAGATTTTCATTGCCTGGAGGATAAAGTCCCAAATCTTTGTGGTTTCCCTGTTAGATCTGGCCCCTGCCTGTGTTCCCATTCTCCTCACTCATCTCATTGCTACTCTATCTCTACTGCAGGCACATCAGCCTTCTCACTGTTCAAATGCATCACATGGTCCTTTGGCTTTACCTTCCCATATGCTGTTCCTGCTACCTGCAGCAGTCTTCCCATCATTACTCCTTCTGTAAGAATCAAAATGATGGAAGATTACTTACAAATCCCTCCTAAATTGGGTCTCCTTGTTTGTCACTCCAATGCCACTGTGACGATTCCCTTTCATACCTTATATCTTGCACACCAGTATGCATTTTGGCCACCAGATAGTAGATACAATGAGGGCAGGTACCTATCTGTCTTGTTTATTATGCTATCCCCAACACTTAAGTCTAATAGTTTTCATAAAGAAAACACTCAACTCATAATATCAGTGTAAACTTGAACAAGCCATCTGTCCTGTCTCAAAGTTTGCTTCTGAGGAAAACCAAATTAAAGTTTCAAGTGTGACTAGTTTATTTAGAAGGTTATCCCAGGAAACAATGGGGAAATGGGAACATGAGAGAGAGAAAGAAATAAAGGAAGCTAATAAAGAAGGCATTATCAAGCAAGTTATAATTGTGGGCAACAGCTCATCGCATAGAAGATTTTTGAGAGAGCGTAAAACACGGCTCAGTTTCGCTGCCCAAGGGGAAAGGTTGCTGGAACATTAAGCCATCGGCTCTCATCAGACGTTGGTTGAGGATGTCTGCTGGATAAGTTGGTTGTGGTGTTGTTGATAACTCCCTGGCACTGGCCAACCTCACATGCAGTCAGAGCAGACTTGCCTGTTGAAGAAAACCAAACGTTCAGGCAGAAAGCCCAAGTACTGGCAACTGGAAGTGAGACAGTGGGCATGTGAATTTCTTTTTTTTTTAGGAGGTACTGGGGATTGAATTCAAGACCTCGTACATGGGAAGCAGGTGCTCAACCACTGAGCTACATCTGCTTCCCAATGAGAGCTGGTTTTCTCATTTGTTTGTTTTGTTCTTAGGAGGCACTGGGATCAAACCCCAGATCCTGTACATTGGAAGCAGGCACTCAACCACTTGAGCTACATCTTCTCCCCACGTGTGGAATTTTAAGTGCTGAGGGGATAAGAGCAGGCATTCAGAGTGTGCTACATCGTCACTCCTTCCTCAACCCAAAGTTCTTCATCCATAAAATGGACATGATAATTGTGTTCTTAATTTTTTTTTTTTTTTTTCACCCGGAGGTTCCGGGGATCGAACCCAGGTCCCTCCATATGGGAGACGGACGCCCAACCATTTGAGCCACATCCCTTCCCCATGTTCTTAATTTTTATCTATTCTTGTGGTGTGATCCCACTATAAATAGGCTCTCCTGAAGGTGTTACTTCAGATAAGGTGTGGCCTAACTCAATCAGGCTGGCCTTCAGTCGAGGTTACAGGAGGCCTCTATAAACGAAATGAAGAACAGACATAGGAGAAGGCCTCCAGAAGAGCAAGAACCCGGAAGCCAATGGAACCCGGGAGAGAAAGCAGAAGATGCCATTATCTGCATTGCCATACGGTGGAAACGCCGAGGGCTGAAGCACCACAGGCAGCCAGCCCCAGCTCTCCACAGCCTTCAGGGAGAAGGCATCATCTTGTTGATGCCTTGATTTTGTATTTCTCCTGGCTTCAAAACCATAAGCCAATAAATTCTTGTTGTTTAAGCCAATCCATTGTATGATTTGTTTTATCTAATTAGGAAAATAAGACAATGACCAACTGGGATATTTCTGCAGATTGAATGAGTTATGGATTCTATTTACAGCACTAATCTTCTGACAAATCTTTGATCAAATAACATTTTTCTACATAGTTTTATTTCCTTTGAAGGTGGAGAGTCTTCTTATGTTAAAATTAAATTATAATTTCATTTTTATCATGAACTAAATGGAGCCTCACCAAATCACCTGGAGAGAAAAGATGACCTAATGGAGATTATAAGACATGTATCACTTTGTTTACTAGTTTGTAGTAGTTGCGGATTGGAAAGACTCAACTCAGGTCTGGTGCTGAGAGGTTGTGGGAAACATGCACAGAGGAAGAGCTTTTGAGTCCGGTAGATCCAGTATCTTCTGCCCAACTTGGGTGAGTCTGGGCAGGTAATTGACCACTTCTCATATATTAAACAGGGATAATAATGCCTATCATGCATATTTATTAAGAGATTGACATTTTTTTAATATAAGGCAGGTGTCAAAGATTAGATTATTAAGAAGAGTAAGACAGTATAGAATAGAGGTTAAAAACATGGGTTCCAGGGTCAGATTATCTGGTGTATACCACATTGGGAATATATAGCATCTGACCTTTTGATGATAAGCTTTGAGTTGCATTTTTTATGCTATTCACAGATCATCATTCAAGTATTCAAGTACTTTTAATCATTT
>JAQZBX010108180.1:0-10579 GCA_029593785.1 Cabassous unicinctus
AAAAAAAAAAAAAAGTCCAGGACCAGATGGCTTCATAGGTGAATTCTACCAAACATTCCAAAAAGAATTAACACTAATCCTGCTCAAACTTTTCCAAAAAATTGAAGAGGAGGGAACACTACCTAACTCATTCTATAAGGCCAAAATCAGCCTAATACCAAAGCCAAATAAATATATTACAAGAAAAAAATTATAGACCAAAATCCCTTACGGATATAAATACAAAAATCATCAACAAAATACCAGCAAATCAAATTCAACAGTACATTAAAAGAATTATACACCATGAGCAAGTGGGACTTATCCCAGATACTCAAGAGTAGTTCAACATAAGAAAATTAATTAATGTTATACACCACATTAACAGAACGAAGGGGGAAAAAACCACATGATCATCTCAAGTGATGCAGAAAAGGCATTTGACAAAATCCATCACTGTTTCTTTATAAAAACACTTAGAAAACTAGGAAGAGAAGGAAACCTCCTCAATATGCATATATGAAAAATCCACAGCTAAGATCACACTCACTGTTGAAAGCCTGAAAGCTTTCCCTCTAAGATCTGGAACAAGACAAAAATGCCCACTGTCAGCACTGTTATTCAGCACTGTACTAAAAGTTCTAGCCAGGGCAATTAGGCAAGAAAAAGAAATAAAATGTATCCAGAATGGAAAGGAAGAAGTAAAACCTTCACTATTTGCAAATGACACGATCCTATATGCAGAAAGTCCCAAAAGAATCTACAACAAAGCTACTAGAAGTAATAAATGAATTCAGCAAAGACAAGGGGTACAAGATCAATATGCAAAGATTATTAGTGTTTCTATTCACTAGTAATGCACAATCTAAGGAAGAAATTAAGGAAAAAATGATTTAAAATCACCACTAAAAGAATCAAGTATTTCAGAATAAATTTGACGAAGGATGTAAAGGATTTACACGCAGAAAACTACAAAACATTGCTAAAAGAATCAAAGAAGACCTAAATAAATGGAAGGACATTCCATGCTCATGGATTGGAAAACTAAATATTGTCATGATGCCAATTCTACTCATAGTGATTTACAGATTCAATGCAATACCAATCAAAATTCCAACAGCCTTCTTTGTAGAAATGGGAAAAGCCAATCATAAATTTGTTTAGAAGAGTAAGGGACACTGAACAGCCAAAACCATCTTGAAAAAGAATATTGTTGGAGGACTCAAACTTTCTGACTTTAAAGCTTATTACAAAGCTGTAGTGGTCAAAACAGCATGGGACTGACATAAGGATAGTTATATAGACTTTCATAATTTGTAACAAATGTTTCACAACAATGCAAGGTATTAGTGGTGGGGTGATGTATGGGAGCCCGGTATGGTGTTATGCATGTTTGTTTGGTAAGTCCACAACTTTTCCTATACACTTACTGTTTATGCATGTTCATGTTATGAATGATATACTTCAATAAAAAAAGCTTTAATGAAAAAAAAAAAAAGACCTTACATCTATGGCCAATTGGTTTTTGAAAAGGGTGCCAAGTCCTCTCAATGGGGAAATAGTCTCTTCAACAAGTGGTACTGGGAGAAATGGCTATCCATATGCAAAAGAATGAAGAAGGACCCCTACCTTACACCACATCCAAAAATTAACTCAAAATGGATCAAAGACCTAAAGGTAAGAACCAAGACTATATAACTCCTAGAAGAAAAAGTAGGGGAGCATCTTTAGGATTTTCTGTTATGCAATGATTTCTTAGACCTTTCACCAAAAGCATGAGCAGCAAAAGAAAAAATAGATACGTGGAATCTCATAAAAATTAAAAACTTTTGTGCATCAAAGGAATTCATCAAGAAAATAAAAAGACAACCTACACAATGGGAGAAAATATTTTGAAACTACATATCTGATAAGGATTTAATGTCCAGAATATGTAAAGAAATCCTACAATTCAAAAAGAAAAAGACAAACAACCCAATCAAAATGGTCAAAAGGCATTTCTCCAAAAAAGATAAACAAATGGCCAAAAAGCACATGAAAAGATACTCAATATCATTAGCCATCAGGGAAATGCAAATCAAAACCACAATGAGCTACCACTTTACACCCACAAGAATGGCTAATATTAAAAAAACAAACAAGCAAAAAGAAAAAACAAATGTTGGAGAGGATGTGGAGAAACAGGAACACTCATTCATTGTTGGTGGGCATGTAAAACGGTGTAGCCACTGTGGAAAAGTTTGGTGGCTCCTCAGAAAATTAAGTATAGAGTTACCGTAAGATCCAGCAACTCCACTTCTGGGTATATACTCAAAGAACTGCAAACAGGGACTCAAACAGATATTTTTACACCAATGTTCATAGCGGCATTATTCACAATTGCCAAAATATGGAAGCAGCCCAAGTGTCCATCAACAAATGAATGTTTAAGAAAAATGTGCTAAATATATTCAGTGGAATATTATGCAGCCACAAAAGGAAGATGTTCTGATGCTTGCAACACTATGGATGAACCTTGAAGACCTCATTTAGAGTGAAATAAGCCAGACACAAAGGACAAATATTGTATGATCTCACTGATTTGAAACAATTAGAATAAGTAAATTCATAGAGTCAGAAACTAGAATACAGGTTACCAGGGGCTGTGGGTGGGGTTGGGAAAAGGGGAGTTAAAGCTTAATTGGTACAGAATTTCTGTTGGAGGTGATGGAAAGCTTTGGTAATGGATGATGGTGATAGTTGAACAACATCATGAATGTAATTAACACCAATGAATTATATATGTGAATGTGGTTAAAGAGGGAAATTTTAGGTTGCATAGAAGCTATCAAAATAATTTTTTTTTAAAGTTTATTACAAGATAAGAGAACTTTAGTCCTTATCAGGTTTTGAAAATTGGGAGACAATTTTGGTGAAAAAAATGCTCTTCAATATAAAACTTAGGAAGATGTGCTAGAAACAAGTAGTGTGAAGAGGGAGCTTATATAATGGAATGGAATTATATGTGGCAGATACCCTAGAAAAAAAGTCTTAATATTTTTCTCCATCATCATCCCATTTAAAAAGATTGGTGGCTCCTTTTCTAAAGTATTCTCTGAGCCTGGTAAAGATGGAGACAGTCTGGTTTGAAAACATGTTTATGGAACCTGTGGTGGCTCCTCTAAGTCCTTTAGGTTCCTTTTTTCATTTGGAAACTCTGAGCTTTTGATTTTTTTTTCCCATTTCAAAAAATGATAATAGGTCCAAATTAAACTTCTCTTAAGAACATAAAAGATCCTTTGACTTGGAAAGAAGACACTGGGTATTAGATAAGGTTTGCTTCTTAGGATTATTTTATTTGAAATGACAGTAAAAAGCCTTTGTAACTTTCTCCAGGGTCACTCTAACACACAGAGGGGTTATTTATTTTGTTGGAAAAAGAAGAGATAAGTGTTAATGTCAAATTGAAACAAAAAGATGACTTTTTTTTTCAAAGTTGTTGAATGCTAACTTAGTAACTTATTTTGAACTTTTGAAAGTAGAACAATTGGGTACAAGGAAATTTGCTCTGAAGGTCTGTGAGGGCATTAGCCAAAGGAGAGGACAATATTGATCTATGCCCTTGGATATCTTGATAAGACCCTTAAGCTCTTATTGCCCATAATAATAATAATCTTATTGCTAATCAATTATTGGAAGTAGAACAGCACTTCCCCTGTCTTTAACCCCATCCTAATATTTTCTTCAAGCATTTAAAAAAAAACTAGAAGCAAATAAATAAATAAACAATCTTGTAGTACATAAAAGGGTGATTAAATATGTCAGGTTAAGTTTCATTGAGAGGGTTATATTTGAGAAGAGATTTGAAGAGGGTGAGAGAGTTATATCTGTGGCTGTCTGGGGAAAGAGGTCTTGGTAGATGGAATAGCCAGTACAAAGGCCTTAATGTGGGAGCATCCTGGTTCAGCGGTCAGGTGCTTGATCTAGAGACTACTCTCATATCATATACATATATTTTTTAAATATTTACTTATTTTTATTTATTTATTCCCCCTCCCCCGTTGTTTGTGCTCGCTGTCTGCTCGTTTTCTTTTTTAGGAAGCACCGGAAACCAAACCTGGGGCCTCCCATTGGGGAGGGAGGCACGTAATCACTTGAGCCACCTCTGCTCCCTGCTCTCATTGTGTTGCCTCACTGTGTTTCTTGGTTGTGTCATCTCACTGCATCATCTTCTTGGATCAGCTCGCCATGCCAGCCCATCACTTCAGCTCACTGTCTCACTCATCTTCTTTAGGAGGCACCTGGAACCGAACCCGGGACCTCCCATGTGGTAGGCAGGAGCCCAATTGCTTGAGCCACATCCGCTTCCCTCTCATATCATGTTGATCACATCACAGGAGAAACAGCCTACCACTTACCACAGATGATAACTGTTTGTTTTAAAGATCAATATAAAACAACTAAATATACCAAAGACCCCAAATTCTGCATGATTTGATACTGGCCTTGGTTATCAACAGACAGGAGGCTAAAGTGGTTTACTAAAATGTTTAAATCTGGCCCTGGACCCTCTAGTGCAATTATATCCATTGAAACATATGAAAAGCTTCAACGCCATAGAGTTTCTTGCCTTTGCTAAACCAGAGGCATTATGTTGAGGGTCCTCCCCCTGGCAAGGAAATAACTATGACTTACAATCATAAGACTTTGGAGTTAGACAGAGTTCAAGTCTGTGAGTTTCAGTCTATCATTTACTGATTGTGTGACATTAACCTCTCAGGGCCTCAGTTTCCTTATCTTTAAATTGGAATAAATAATAACAATCCCACAGGATATACAAGAGGATTAATTGATATAATGGCTTTTAGAACAGTGTCTGCTAAATATAAATCCCTAAGAAACATTGAATATTTTTTATTACCGCTTCTTTGTTACATTCCGTTGCTCATTTAACAAAGACTTCAAATATAACAGAATTGGTAAATTTTAGATCTTCTTACAAAGGAATTGAACTGATATACAGGGTATGAGGAAAAACATACTCTCTAGCACTCTGCTAGTACATATAATATTCCTGCCCCCAAAAATGAATTTCAATCAGTGAATCTTTTCATTTACTTAGGTGAATCAACAAAGAATAAAACTGGAATCAATGAAAGTAACTCAAAAAAGCTGTTGAATGGTTAATTATAAGAGATGGGAATGAAATACTTAAAGTAGGTAACAGCATAAATTTTGGGGGTATAAAAATTTCTCAGACTTACAGGAAGAAAAGAGACTCTAGACCATTCCTGTCCAAAACAACTTTCTGTGATGACAGAAATGTTCTATAAAACGTATTGTTCCATATGGTAGCCACTAGCCACATGTGATTATTGAGCACTTGAAATGTAGTTACTGCAACTAAGGAACAAAAAATTTTTTATTTTATTTCATTATAATTAATTCGAATTTAAATAGCCACATATGGCTCACAGCTACTGTATTGGACAACACTGCTCTATACAGAGGGAGCATCCACCACCCAATTCCAAAACAACTGTCTTTAGGGCTAAGAGAGGTCCCTTCTTACTGCAGCCCTTTAGTAACTACAGCCCCTTGGCAGTCTTTACATAACTCCAACTTGCAGGCCAGCAGAAGCCTGATGGCACCATAAACATGAGGTTGAAATTGTTTTTCTTTGTTCAGTCTTACTCAGAACAGAGAAAAGCTTTCAGCATGTATTTTACAAGATACAAGACGGACTCCAAATAACCTTTTAACAGTCAAAAAGCATGTTAAAATGACTATTTAATAAAATCCCATCCATTCAACGTACTACTCTTATCACCCTTTGCCCCTTCATCACGAGCCCACTGACCTTAGAATTCAGGGCCCCTACTATATGCTCTCATGGTGCTGTGCAGGGAAGATGTTAACAGAGGCTGGCTCCTGTCCTCACTATTCCACTGAAATTACTCTTACCCTGCCACCAGGACTTCCAACTACGCTAAATTGGACACTTTTCATACCCTACTCTCTCCACTCCAAATTCAGTATGTCCCAAAATGGAATTCAACGTTTTCCTCTCAAATTGGTTTCTCCTGTATTCTATATTATAATTAACGACACTACTTAGTATTATCTAAGTTGCCTAAGATGATAAAAAAAAAAAGTCTGGAAATCATCCTTGATAATTCCTCATACACCATACTCACTTGATCACTAAGCACTGTGAATTATATCTCCTTAACATCTCTTTAACCTGTCCGCTCTTCTTTATATACACTGTTACTACCTTAGTCCAGCCCTTCATCACTGTTTACCTATATTTTTGTTGGATACTTCTCTTCACTTCTAATCAATCTGCCCTATAAATAGGTCATCCATACAACCATAACACAACGTTAACATTAACTTTTCTAAAATGCAAATATGATCACATCACTACTCATAAATGGCTCTCACAGCCTTAGGAATTAATTCTTTATGCTAATTCTTTAGCATAACATATAAAGCCCTTTCTAATCTGGCTCTTGTTTACTCAGAGTAAGATATATTGATATTCCGGCCAAAGAATCTAGAAATTTGACTCCTACCCTTGACTAACTAATTCTCTTTAAAATCCCTGAGAGAAATGTGTGCAAAGGAATCAAAACTAAGCAGGCACTCAGCCACTTGAGCTATATCCATTCCCCTGATTACTTTATTTAAACTTTAAAAGTTTAAAAAAATATGTCTGCCAATTTTTTACATGGCAATGTTACTCCTTTTCCTTTTATAATTAATACATATTTTGTGATGAGGCACTTCAAAACGATGTATATATACCATTTCTTATCAAACTTTTGATTAATTAATTAATATCTTTATGGAGTCACAATTTCCTATTTTAGTGAATGTGTTTTGCTCTGTTGCTATCATTATTTACTTTGATGCTCAAATTGCTTCCAATTTGACTAGCAGGAACCTTTAATCTGGCTTCTTTTTCCTTTTGACATGTTACCATTATTCTGGCACAATAAGACATTCCAAGGTCATTTTGTACTTCTCTTGCCCCAACCCTGGAATTCACCTTTTCATTTCTTCAAGGAGCTTTGTTTCTGTCATGGAGAAGCGTATTTAGAAACTAAGATTTGGATACTAGGTATGCTAATTGCTATTTGGGTGAACAGAGCAAAGGAATATGTGTATGTGTTTACATACATATATAAATGCGTGTATGTTTCTCTGTCATTTTTTTTAAGGAGGTACCAAGGATTGAACCCAGGATCTCATACACAGGAAACAGGTGCTCAAGCACTTGAGTTACACCCACTCCCTGTATATTTATCTATACACCTAGAAAGCCATGAGTTCACATCAATATCTCCAGTTCTAATCTAACACCACAGAGTTCATTCTAGTTTTCTCCTTTTCAGTATTTGTACTTCCTTTCTTTGGGAGATCTGGCTTCCGTTATCCTTAATTTATTTACTTATGTGATCGATTTCCTGTATGTAACCAATCTGCCATCTCTGTCATCACCCACACCCATGCAGATGCCCTACTCATTACACCCAAGTTTCAATATTCTGTGCCAAGCCACACCTGGCTGTTCTTATCACACCAATCAGGCTGACTCCCCATGCCAGGAAGATTCCCTAGGTCACAAACACTCCCATGCCAGATATCCCATGCCAGATATCCTCCCACAGGGAAATCATACTCACCACACTAGGGCTGTGAAATCCCAAACCAGGTCATCTTTCACATCTTCATCCGGTGTGGGCTCTCACACCTCAAGCTGTTTCATGTGTGGAACTCTCCTCTCCTTAGACTTCCTGGTTAACAGATCTTAGATACTGATTTATATATTTTGGTGTATCTTTAATTACTTTAAAGATCATGCCACGGTAAAGTTTGAGTGATAAAAACCTAAGGTTGATTCAAAAACCTGAAGAAATCTTGGGCGCTACTTTTTTTTATTTTTTTTTAACAATGGGACTATATTTTGTTATGAAATATCTACCCATTTGTCCAGTATGGGAATCCAACCACATCCATCTATTCATTTTTTCCACCATCAACTATTTATAAAGTACTTTCCACATTCTGGGTATTTCTTCTAGGTGCTATGAATACTAAGATGAATAAAACAACCTTAACTGCAGACCCTGAAGGAGGAGACAGATGGTAAATAAATAAGTGAGGCTTAAGTGGTGATACGAAAATAACATATAAAGGGTACAGTGAGGGCAAAAAAGAGGAAGTGGCCAGTTCTATCTGAGGGTGGGGTGATTTCCCAGATGCTTGGGGAAATTCTCAATAGTTGAGGAAGAATATATGCCAATAAGAGAAGGACATTGTAAACAGTGACAGAGGAAGAGAAGAAAGTCAGAGAAATGTAAAACTGTGCTTTTTGAGGAAGAATAAAAAGTCTGCTATTAGGTGAGAGTGAAGTGCAAACGTGGATGTGATAGAGGAGAGGCAAAAAATGCAGCAAGAAGTAAGGCTAGAAGTAGTAAGTGCAATTTCATGGAAGATGTTGCATGCCTTCCTAGGGAAGGCGAACTTTATTATTGGTAAGTAATAGAGAGCCACTCTAGGGTTTTAAACTAAGGAGTACTAAGTCTCTATTTATATTTCAGAAAGAATGCTGCATTAACAATATTGAAGGTGCTATGAAGGGTAAGACACTGAAAATCAGAGAAAATTTAGGAGATAATAGCAATAGTGAGGATAATAATTAAGTAGCACTGAGAATGAAGAAAAAGAGCCAAATACTAAGATGAAAAGGAGGTATAAGTTACAGGACTTGGGATACAGATGTGTTGGGTTAAATGACAGAAAAATGTTTTGGATAATTCCCCAGTTTCCAAACAGGATGATAGTAGCTAGCTCAAGACTCCAACATCAGAACTACAACTCAAAAACTCCAACTCTGTCCTTTGCCATGTCTTTTATATTTGACACCCCACCCACCAAGGGGTGGGGCTCAATGCCCTACTGACATGGCCCAGTCAACACCCTAAACATAACTTAATCATGCCCAGATGAACAGACCAGTTTACAAGCATAATCCAATATCTATTTTTGGAATTCATAACTATATCAAACTGCCAAACTGCTACAGGCCATATATTACTTTTATAACCACAAAAAAAACGTTATTAAAAAGAATCAAAATCTAGAAGATGGAGGGATTACCAATCAAAGTCTTAAAGAAAAGATAGAAGGATAAATAACAGTTTAAAAAGAGTTTAAAAAGAACTGGAAATACATTCCATTGGGACTCAAGTGAGAAGATGAGTATGAGTTTGGAAACAGATAAATTGTATTAAGGCAGAAAGTTAAGAAATCATGCTTCATAAACCCAGTGTTCTCTTCAGTAGGAGTTGGTGCCATCTTTTGGGTGGAAAGGAGGACGAAATCATTGCAAAAGGGTTGAAAAATTATTGAAAGATTAAAGCAGCATTGTGAGATTGATCAATTGAAAGAGCAAAATAGGGAAATGAAAAAAGATTTCTAGGCAGCAGTATTGACCTAGATTTGTTTGGAGATCCTAACTTGTATTGGCATAAATGTCTACAACAGTTTAAGTTTCATCTAGTAGAACCGTTTTATCTTTTATTTTAATTGTTTATTTGAGAAGTTGTGAGTTAAAAAAATTATCATGCATATTATAAAGGATTTCCATACATTGCCCCACAAACAACACCTTAAATTGTTGTGACATATCTGTTACAAATGACGAAAGAACATTGTTATAATATTACTGTTGTCTATAATCCCTAGCATATATTTAGTGTATTTTTCCCACAAACCATCCTATTATTAACACCATGTATTAGTACTGTACATTTGTTACAATTCATGAGAGAAAAATCTCCTATTTGTACTGTTAACCACAGTCCATCATTCAATTTGGGGTTCACTGTGTTCCCCTGCCTTGTTCAATCCATCCAAAGTGAACCCTCATTGGTTCTCAATTTCACCGCAGAATTGTGCTGTCATCAGCTCAGTCTATTTCAGAATGTTTTCATTAATCCAAAAGGAAAAATCCCATTTCCCTTTTACGCCCCCATTATTGACCCTTAGCATTGATACAGTATCTTCTTTGCCATTGCTATAAAAATACTACAATATTTCTGTTTAACTATAGTCTATATGTTACATTAGTTGAATTTTTCCCATGTTTCTTCATATTCTTAACACCTTGTAATATAGGAACATTCTTGTATACTATTAACCATAATCATCATCTACCACCAAAATCACTGTTATACAGTCCCGAGATTATCCTCTAGCTTTCTTTCAATTGACGTTAACTTCCCTAGACTATGCCTTTCAATTCTCTGAGACCCAGTTCCGTTTTTTTGTTTGTTTGTTTGTTTGTTTTTGTTTGTTTTTTTAAAGATTTATTTATCCCCCCCTTGCTGCCTGTGCTGCTGTGTCCATTCGCTGCGTGTCTTCTCTGTGTCTGCTTATCTCCCCCTTGCTGTGAGGCCTTGCCACATCAGCCCACGGCGCCGCGCGAGCTGGCCTGCCCTCACAAGGAGGCCCCGGGAAGCGAACCCAGGGCCTCTCATATGGTAAACGGGTGCTCTATCCATTGTGCCACACCCGCTTCCTGCCGTGAGGTTGCTGCATCAGCCCACCG
>JAQZBX010108181.1:0-10583 GCA_029593785.1 Cabassous unicinctus
CTCCTGAAATTACACAGTTGTGTCCTGGGAGCACTTCGGTACTGCCTGTTGCTGCTCTCATTTGTAGTTATCCCAGAGAGGTTCTGGAGCCTAGGACACTATGGCATTTGTCTGTTCATCACCTTTCCGCCTTCTGGTAACAGCCAGCAAACCTCATTCCCACCACACACACATTCTTCTGGTGAGGCTGTTAATCACAGGTGGACGCCCTGACCACCAAGTGGACAAAGGACCTGTGCTGCGTCAATCAGAATCTCTTTCTGGAGAATTTGTATTTTGAGCTGAGACATGAATACAGAAGACAGTTGGAGCTGAGTCATTCCTTGGCAGCACCACACAGAAAAGGTCCATAGGTCCCCTGCTCAGGTCAGGGCAGCCTGGTCCCTAGACTTCTCAAGGCTCAGTTGTTGAATTGTTCCTTTAAATCTGTAGCCACCCCAGTAGCCAGTGCTCCAAAAATAAATACCTTTTGAGCTAAATCAGCCAATTAGTTATTTGAAACCAAAGAGTCTTGACACATCTCTCCTCTCTGCTTTTCAGATAAAGATGAGTGAAGAAAAGAGACAGAAAGGGAAGGAGAAGGAAGAAAGTTGTATTGTGTCACCTACCCGAGCCTACAGCCCAAGCCTGGATCCTATTTTTAAGACCCTTTAATGCATCTATATTTAGCATGAGGTCTTTTATTTATGGAAATCTACACAAGTCATTTGGCTTAAGGCTAAAGCTTATTTCAGGAAAGCAGGTCTGTCATTTCTCCAAAGCCCCCATTTCACTCCTTCCACACCTGTTCTCTCTTCTGCCAAATCACCTATTGCTCATTTCCAAAGCAATAAGAATCAGGACCCAATTCCACACAAGCGTTGTTTAAAGAGACAGACGCCACTTTTTTGTTATAAATTTTCTTGATGGGCATTGTGTATTCTTTCCAGTCAACACAGTTCGCTCATGTAAATGTATTCCTTATATCATAATTTTCCTCCTAAGTTAAGTCTCATAGAATCACAAATAATAGACCATTATTCCAATCCCCTCATTTTACAGATGAGGGAACCAAGGTGCCAAGAAAGTAAATGGCAAACTCAATTAAACAGAGCCAACCAAATGTGTAAACTTTGGCACATCTAGAACCAGAACTCAGGTCTTATTACTACTACATCAGAGTTCTTTCCACCATTTCATGCCTCCTTTACATTATAATTCGTGTTCTTTAAATATAGGAACTTTCTTAATTTATGTATATAAATGTTTCATTGGGCAATAAGTATTTGACATACAGAAACTTGAAGTATTAGCTTGTATTACTATTCAAGATAAACAAATCATTCAAATTATCATGTCAGCAGGATTATAGTATACAAAATAACACAATTTAATGGACATCTAACTGTTAACTAAATATAATGTAAACTAAGTTTTTTTAAAACCAAAAAGCAACCCCCAAACCCACAAAGTGACTCACTTATATGGTAAAATTAGAATCAAAGAAAGGAAATTCCAAGGACTTTGATTTGGACATGCTGTATTTAAGGAGGCTGCTCAGAGGTAACAAGTTCCCTGTGACAAGAGGTCAGGCAGAGGTTGGACAACCATTAGAGTCACCCAGAGGGCTCATTATAACAGAGATTGCTTGCATCCATCCCAGAGTTTCTGATTCAATTTCTGGGGAAGGGCTTGAGATTTCCTATTTCTAACCAGCTCCCAGGTAAAACAATATAAATGTATGTAAATGTTTTTACATATATATGTAAATATTAAAAGACTTATTATAGGAATTGACTCATGTGACCATGGGGATGGGCACGCCTGAATTCTGCAAGACAGGCCACAAGTTGGGAACTGATGAAGGTAATGTTGAACTCCCTTGGAGAAGCTAGTTGGCTGACGTAGAGACAGAAATTCTTCCTGATTTCAGAAACTCTCAGTTCTGGCTTTAAGATCTCCAACTGATTGGATGAAGAGACTCCCCTCATTGCTGAGGGCAGCTCCTTTGTTGATTGTAGATGCAATCAGCTGTAGATACAATTAACTGACAAATTATAGAAATTCAATCTACAAAATACTCTCACAGTATGATCAGGCCAGTGCCTGCTTGACCAAGCAACTGAACACTATAACCTAGTCAAATAGACACATGAAATTAACCATCACACCTGTGAAAGCACATAGCCAGCATTTGTTGACCTTTTACTCTGTACCAAGTATTGTTCTAAGCAAGTTACAAGTATTATCTCATTTAATCCTTGCAACAACCCTATAAGATAGTAAATGGTAGAACTGGGATTTGAACCCAAATACCTAAGCTCCTCACCCTATACCCTTAATCAGAGAGAAAATAATTATCAGAGTGTAAGGGATAGAGAAAGAAGAGGACTCTCCCTACATTATTACACTAGACCAGAATTTTAGCCTCTGAATGATATCGTGGTCTTACCACATCTCTACAGGCCTGGGCTCCTAAACTTTCATCTGTGAGTTTCACACTTAACACAGTAATTCAATCAGGAGGAGTTTCCAGATTTAGACACACACTGCCCATATCAGCCTTCCTAATATGACAACATCAGTGCTAGTATTGAGCCCAATCACCATTCTAGACGCCCTGTCAATTTACATTGCCCCTTTGGGAGCCTTGGTGTCCCTTGCTGCCTTGACCTTGGTTGGGACTATCTCAGACATTGGAAAAGTCCAACAATGTTAAACCCCAAGAGAGACGTGGTCTGGGTATTAGATTCCTCTCATTCAAGGAGCGTCCTCGACCCTAATGTGTATTTTTCCAACCTCTCCCCAACATTCAACCACATACCAGGGATTTGGACAAGAATTAGCCATGAAAATTGCCCAATTTGCTTCCTTCTTCCAGGACAATGAATTACCACCTACTTTATCTTTGCATAACCAAAGAGCCCACTCAGACAATTCTTACAAAATAAGATCTACCCCCAAAGTCCCTTGCTGTACCCATCCTAGATACTGGTTTCAGCAGATACCTATTTTATTTTATTCTTTATTTTTAAAGACGTTTTAGATTACAGAAAAGTTACACTGAAAATATAGGGGATTCCCATATACCCACCCCCTCTCCTTCTCACATTTTCCGCTATTAATAACATCTTTAATTAGTGTGGTACATTTGTTACAGTTGATGAACAAATACTGAAGCATTGCTACTAACCATGGTCTATAGTTTACATTATGGTTTACACTTTGCACCATACAATTTTATAGGTTTTGACAAAATGTATAATGGCCTGTATCCGTCATTATAATATCATGCAGAACAATTCCAATGTCCCAAAAATGCCCTGTGTTACACCTATTATTCCCTCTCCCTTCCCTCAGAACCTCTGGTGACCACTATCTTTATAACAATGATACAAGTTCTTCCATTACTAGAATCAAAAGTTTATCTAAAGTAAAGCAAAATAGGTGTAACACAGCAGTGAGCTTATATGCTACGTTTGGCTTAGAGAGAGTCCACATTTGAGTAACAAGGAGGTTTTCAGGAGGTAACTCTTAAGCAATGTTATTACTAGGCTAAGTTTCAATTTTAAAAGAATAAGGTTCATAAGTACAAGCATTAATATCAAGGGCCTGGCATATTGGTCTGTCCTCTTTCGCTAGGCACTACCTATGTACACTAGAGATTCTTGCCACTATATCAGAGAATATAGCAGGTCTCCTTAGGATGAAAGTTTAATATTTTGTTTGTTATTATGTAGTATTCCACTTGCTGAGATAACACTCCATGACCACATGAGCACATTCATATCCTATAGATGCATGCCCCAGGTACATTCTTCCCCACACATCCCCCCACCATTGACACCCTGTACCAGTGATCCTCCCCTGCCATAGTTATAACTTTTCTGTAATCCAAAACCTCCTGGAAAACAAAGCCAAATAAAATTTCTTGCATTGTGCCTTTCATCACCATAAGATCTATCTTTTATGTATGCTTACAATTTCTTCTGTATGTTCCCCCAGTGTCTTCCAGGTACCTCTTTTAAATGACAGCTTTTCAATCTAATGTAATAATAAAATTTTTACCTTCCTTGGGCTCTTGTACATTGGCAATTTACTGGTATCATCATTCATCATATATTGACTCCTTGCTACATGTAAGGCATTGTGCTAAAGCAAGAGATAGAAATAAGATACAGGCTTTCGTAAATAAAAATACTAAAGACGATACAAAGCTGCACATCAATACCAGGCCTCCTGTTCCAAAGATGACAGGAAGGGCATAAGAAGGGAGAAGAGGGGGAGCGGGGGCAGACAAGAGGGAAGAAAGCAGCAATCAGTAGACTAAAGATTGATAGTAAAACTGCAACAGTCTGACATTGTCTATTTAAGGACAGCCTCAATAGAGAAAGCTTATTAGCCAAAGCTATCAAAATAGACCCACTTCTAAATATATAGCCAAACTTATCACTCCCACACAACTACATATAGAAACATCCTTCAAGAATAATTTTTGTAACACATCCCACTAAGATGCATGATGACATTCTCATTGGAAGAGAAAAATAATTGAGTTGCAGATGATAAGTGACTTGCCCAATATCACAGAGCAAGGCAATGAAAATACTAGAAATAGGCTTTTAGGATCTTAATGGGAACTGCCTTAGATTTCTCAGGTGGCTGACCCTTAGATAAGCATTGCAGCTGTCTATTACTACATAGCAAACACCCCAAAACTTAGCAGCTTAAAACAACCACCATTTATTTGCTCACAATGCTGCAGTTGGGTTTGGGCTTAGCAGGTCAGTTCTTCTGCTGGTTTTACCTGGGGTCTCTCATGAGCCTGCAGCCATCTGGTTGATTGATGTGAGGCAGGATTGTCTAAGATGACCTCACTCACAGAACCAGGGCCTTGGGGCTAGCTGTCGGCTGGTCCTCTCCACTGACATCATTCAGTAGTCTAGCACAGGCTTACATGCAGGACCATGCAAAGAGGTCCAAGGAGGAAGCTACAAGGTCTCTTAGACTCTGGAACTTGAATAGTGGGACTTCTGCCATATCCTGTTGGCCAAAGCAAGTCACAAGACCAATTCAAATTAAAGGAATGGGGAAATAGACTCACCCTCCGAATGAGAGGAGCTGCAAGTATTGTGGCCATGCTTTTCACAGTGATAGCTAAGCAGTCTTCATTTTACCAATCTACACGCAATTGCTATTATTATCTCTCCCAGGACCTACCTGTCCAGCATCTACTAGCCCATGCTGCCTGTGGGGATGGTAGCAAGAAATATCTTCTGCACTGTAGCTTGGGAGCTTGAGGATTTTGCCCCTGGGTGATATCTAAAGCCCTGTTTCTTCAATTCAATTTAGTACAGGTGTACTTTGGAGATACTGTGGGTTCGGTTCCAGATGACCACAAAAAAGCAAATATGGCAATAAAATGAGTCACAACAATTTTTTTTCGTTTCCCAGTGCTTATAAAAGTTATGTTTTCCCTACACTGTAGTCTATTAAGTGTGCACTAGCATTATGTCTACAAAATCAACATACATATCTTAATTAAAATGTGACACAGACATGAATTGAGCACATGCTGTTGGAAAAATGGAACCAATAGACTTGCTTGATGTAGAGTTGCCACAAACCTTCAATTTTGTAAAAAAAAACCACAATAACTGCAAAGTGCAATAAAGTGAAGTACAATAAAATGAGGTATGTCTGTATCGACCTGGGATAGTATCACAAATATTATTAGTGAAATTTTAAAGGGATTTGCAGACCAGCAATCATTGAATAGGCACATTGGTGGGAAGACTGGTTGGTAATTGTGGCCTGTGCATCCTGGCACAGGTGCATAGATGAGATTGCATACATTCATTGGCACATGATTTCTCAGGTGATGCCCTGGCATCCCCACACATGGCATGTCAATTCTTCAAAGAGAGATAAATACAGAATAATGAGTAAAACCATATAAACAGTTTTAGTAATTTTCATCAAATTTCAGAATATGTTTTAGATGAAAATGTATTGCTAGCTGTGATGGTTTGAAGTTATATATACCCCAGAAAGACATATTCTTAAACTTAATCCATTCCTGTGGGCACGCACCCATTGAAAATAGGACCTTTTGATGAGGTTACCTGGGTTAAGGTGTGGCCTTAATCCTATTACTGGAGTCCTTTATAAGTGGAATGAGATTAAGACAGAGAGAGAAAGCTAGAGGGAGCAGCCAGAAGCTGAACATCAACAGAACCTGGAAAAGAAGGGAGAGGCCAGGAGACGCCACCACGTGTCTTGCCATGTGACAAACTAAGGACCAAAGATCAGCAGCAGCCAGCCCAGAACACCACGGTCTTCAGGGAGAAAGCATCGCCTTGATGATGCCTTGATTTGGACGTTCTCTTAGCCTCCAAACCATGAGTAAATAAATTCCCATTGTTTAAGTCGAACCATTGCATGGTATTTGATTGTGTAGCCTAGAAAATTAAAACAGATAACTTGGTTATTCTTTTCCTTTATAGGCACACCTCTCAATATCTGGGAACACAGTAAAAGCCTGGCTCAGAGATGAAGGAATGAGGAAAGGACCAGTGATATCTCAGTACAGGATACCCAAAAGGGGTCAACATTACTGCAAATGAATTAAACCAGTCCAAGTGAAAGCTATTAAAAAGCTACTTTTTAACAGTTTCACTGAGGTAAAATTGACATGCAACAAACTGCACATGTTTAAAGTGGACAATTTGATAATGAAACCATCACCACAATCAAGATAATGAGCATTTTTACCACCCCCATAAGTTTTCTTGTGCCACTTTGTAATTCCTTCCTCCTCTCCATCTCCTCTTTCCCCATCCCCAGGCTATCACTAAATCTGGTTTTGATCACTATAGATGACTTTTTAAAATATACATTGAGAAACCCTTCTTGAGATCTTGGAGTTTTCTTACATATTTGAATAAAATACATGGTAAGGATATTAAATCTTTGTGTACCAAATATGATACTTTGTCAGTCTGTTATTTTTATATTGTTTGGCAGTTTGTTTATTTTTTTATTTTAAACTTTTTAGTTTGCAATACTTTCAAACTTACAGGACAGTTACAAAAAGAATGTAAACCCCATACAGAGAATTCCAACATACCCCTATCCTCCCAGATACCCAGATCCACCAATTTTAACATTTTGCCACATTTGCCATATCATTATATGTATGCATCAATCTAACAATCCATCTATCTATCCATCTATCTATCTATCTGTCAATTTATCAATCCATTTTCTGAACACTTGATTGTAGATTGTACACATCACACTCCTTGAACACTTAATACTGCCATGTACATTTCCTGAGAACAAGGATATTCACTTATGTATCAACCTTAAGTGCAGTTATAATTTCAAGAAAGTTAACACTGCTATAAAGCATACAGTCTATATTCAATTTTTCCCATATATCTCAATAATATTGTTTTCAGGCTTTTCTCTTCCCATCTTAGATCCCATCCAGGATCATGTATTGCCTTTAATTGTCATGTTATCTTTAGTTGCTCTTTCTTTTTTTCTTGTGGGAATAGATACATAGCATAAACTCTTTCCCACCTCAACTACTCCCAAGCATACCATTTAGTGGACTTAATCACATTCATAATGTTATGAACCCTTACCACCTTCCCTTACAAAAACTTTACCATCTCAACAAACAGAAACTCTACACCCATTTTGCATTAACTCCTCATTCCACCTGCCCTCTGCTGCTAGCCACCTATACTCTACTCTATGCCTCTCTGACTTTGCATATTCTCTGATATTTTCTTTGTAGTTACCATGAGGCTTAAATTAAACATCCTAAATCTCATTTGCTTTGATACCAATTTAACTTCAATAGTACACACAAACTGTGTTCCTATATCCCTCCACCCCTCACCTTTATAGTTCTTGTCACATCTTACATGCTTATACATCATGAATTCAAAACCACTCATTTCTCATTACATTTTATAAATTTGCCTTTTAGAGCCTGTAGGAAGTAAAAAGTGGAGTTACAAAACAAAAATACATTAGTACTGGCATTTATATTTACCCCTGTTTTTACCCTCACCGGAGATTTTTATTTCTCATGGGGCAGCAATCTATTGCCTACTGTCCTTTCGTTTCAATCTGTGGAACACTCATTAGCATCTCTTGTAAGGCTGGTTTAGTGGTGATGAAGTACTTCAGCTTTTGATTATCTGGATATGTCTTAATCTCTCCCTCATTTTAATTTTTTAAAATATATTTACTGATTTCACTTGCAATTTTTTTATTTTAAAATTTTATTAAAGTTTTATTTTTATTTATTTATCCCCCTCCCCTCCACCGTTGTCTGTTCTCTGTGTCCATTCACTGTGTGTTCTTCTGTGTCTGCTTGTCTTCTCTTTAGGTGGCTCTGGGAACCGATCCTGGGACCTTCTGGATTGGGAGAGAGGCGCTCAATCTCTTGTGCTACCTCAGCTCCCTGGTCTGCTGCATCCCTTATTGTCTCTCCTCTGTGTCTCTTTTTGTTGCGTCATCTTGCTGCGCCAGCTCTCTGCATGGGCCAGCACTCCGCGTGGGCCAGCACTTCTGTGCAGGCCAGCACTCTTGTGTGGGCCAGCACTCTGCGTGGGCCAGCACTCCACACAGGCCAGCTTGCCGCTAGGCCCAACTCACTAAGCAGGCTAGTTTGCCTTCACCAGGAGGCCCCAGGAATTGACCCCTGGACCTCCCATATGGTGGACAGGAGCCCAATTGCTTGAGCCACATCTGCTTCCCTCTCCCTCATTTTTCAAAGAAAGTTTTGCCAGATATAGAATTCTTGGTTTGCAACTTTTTCCTTTCAGCACGTTAAATATGTCATTCTACTGCCTTCTTGACTCCATGGTTTTCAATGAGAAATTGACACATTAATCTTATTGAGGCTTCCTTGTGTGTAACATGTTGTTTCTTTCTTGAGACTTTCAGAATTCTCTTTGCCTTTGGCATTCAACAGTTTGATTACAATATGCAATGGTGTGGGTCTATTTGGGTTTATCCTGTTTGGAATTTGTTGAGCATTGTGGATATGTATATCCCTGTCTTTCATTAAATGGGAAGTTTTCAGCCACTATTTCTCTGAATATTCCCTCTGCCCTTTTCTCTCTTCCTTCTCCTTCTGGGACTCCCACAATGCAGACATTGGTATGCTTGATGGTATCCTATACGTTCTTCAGACTGTGTTAACTTTTCTTCATTCTTTCTTCCTTCTGCCCCTCAGACTGAATTATTTCAATTGCCTTATCTTCAGGTTCACTGATTTTTTTCTTCTGCCAGGTCCAATCTGCTATTGAACCCTTCTAGGGAACTTTTAATTTCTCTAATTGTGGTCTTCAGCTCTGTTTGGTTCCTTTTCATAATTTCTGTTTCTCTATTGATAGTCTCTCTCTATCATTTTCCTGATTTCCTTTGTTTCTTTGTCCATGTTTTCCTTTAGCTCTTTGAGCATATTTAGGACCATTTTTTAAAAGTCTTTATCTGATATGTCCCAGGTTTGGTCCTCCTCACTGATGGTTTCTATAGATTCTGGAAGGCACAACAAGTACCAAAAATGATGAGTACCAAACAATATTTTCCCATAAGGAATAATTTAAATAAATTTAATGCATTCCCAAACCAAAGACAATGCACATTTTAAAGGCAATATGTGCATAATTACTTTACATGAGTAATAAACCTAAAAATTAATAAATATTTAGATTAAATAAAATAAAAACTTCACTTTACCTGTACTGAGAAGAGTCCATGGCATAATGGGATGGTGGGAGGAGAGTGGTGAGGAGGAAAGGTAACAGGGAGTGTTGCTTGGAAGGAGAGTCCCCCTACAATAGAACATCGGACATTTGCACTTCAGGTGTTCTTTATCTTTTCTGCCTTTTTTCAACTTGCACCACAGGCTCTGACACACTCTTTGTCACCTTCACTAAAAACTTATCCAATGAGGACTGCTTCTGTCTTCTTTTCAGAATTCACTGAAAGTGTGAAATTGGTCATTCAATAAATTCACATTTCTGCTTGTCAGAGCTTTGTCTGGATGGAATTTCTCCACAAAGCTTTGAACTTCTGCCCATGTTGCATACATTTCTTTTATCAAGGAACTGGGGACATCCTCCCTTATCACCTCCTTACCTGAAGAAATCTTTCCAGCCACCTCTTGTGGCTGCTTCTTCTGTAGTTCCTGCAGCTCCTCAGTGCTGAGCTCTTCACAGTGTTCCTCCACTAACTCCTCAACTTCAGCAGCATCGACCTCCAGACCCATGGATTGGCCCAAAGATACAATATCCTGCACGACTCTACCCTCTGCACCTGCAGGCTTGGGGTCAGCCTCAAACCCTTCAAAGTCTCCCTGAGTCACAGCTTTTGGCCACGAATTCTTCCATGCCAAATTCATGGTCTTATAAGAGACTTCGTTCCAGACCTTATCAATAAGGTTAAGGCAGTACCAGATAATGAAATGCTCCTTCCAGAATTCTGGGTGTCAAAGGTGATCTCAAAACACCTCTGGAAAAACGCCTTGGTGTACAACTTTTTTTTTTTTTTTAATATTTTTAAAATACTTATTTATT
>JAQZBX010108182.1:0-10582 GCA_029593785.1 Cabassous unicinctus
AGAACCCTGATTACTGGATCCTCGATCAATAGTCTTTCTACCACATACAGCAAATAACTTCACAATCTTATCTATGTTTAGTCTTGAGTGTGACATCTCCATGCTGGGTGACAAGTCTGAAGCATAACTCAAAACTTGCTACTCACCAAACTGCTAATTGCCAATACATTTAAATAATATCTCCTGTGACCACTTTTCACTGAATATTTATTAGCTTGAATAAACTTTTTTTATTGAATTTTAAAGGACTGAAATATAAAGGAAAGCTGGTTTCTGTAGGGTTTCCAGAGTAATAAAATACTCTTACACTCTCTTGTGGTACATACCAAATAAATGAGATTAGCTCTATAAAGTCATGTTAAATGAAATAAATATTTTTTTCTGAATTTTCTTTACTCTCTAGATCACTATGCATTTGCAATAATTAATTAAATTATTTATTCATAATAAAAATGACTAGTGTTTTTTTATTAGCTATATCACTTCTTCATTCATCACTGGATGTTACTGATATAGATGTATTCTCAATAATAGCAATAAATAAAATGGACAAGCTCAAAGAAAATTAATCAAGAAAAAGAGAAGACAACAAATTCAATCATTTGGGGGGAAAGCCATTGACCCTGGTTGGAATCAGGTTTGTGATCAGGTTTGTCAGTCAAGATGCACCTCTCATCCATATTTATCCCTGGCTGAGGATTGACAAATGAGCCAAAGAAACAGTCTGCTCTGGGTTTTGAATCTTGAACAAAATGGCACCCAGTTCAAAAATGTTTGAAACCAATTCATATCAACACTGTCCGTTCTTTCCTGTTTCCCAATCCTCAAAAGAGGCTCATAAGCCCTGGATTCTTAATTTTGTCTTTCATCTCTTGACATCACTACTGGCTTGCTGAAGTTAGCCTGAGTTGGTTTTTGTTGTTTGAACCCTTGCTATACACAGTATAGCCCAAATAATCCTATTTCCATTTTCTCCCTTGTCCTCAGCTCTCTCCATTCTCCCATTTTTAGAGGAAACAATCTCTAGATTATAACAAGTCTTTATTTTTAATTAAAATTAAGAGTTTTAATTAAATTTAATTTAATTAAAATTAAAATTATGTGTGTGTGTGTGTGTGTGTGTGTGTGTGTGTAAAAATGTATGTGTCGAATTATGTGTATTTGATCAAGAAAAACAATGGCTTTTGCTATGAACATGAAGTTACCTATTTGGAAAGTCTTTAAGAACTTTTCAAGGCAGTAATAATACTTATAAAATCCTGCTTCCCACCCCCACCTCCAGCACACAAGTCCTATGCCATTTACTGAATTTTCAAATACAATCTCATCTAAAACTACACATCTAGATAAAATAAATTATATTTCTCCCAGTTTATCCTTTATATCCAGTTATAGAGGAAATAAGACAGTGGATATGCCTTCTAAGACCTCTTTCTTGTTTATTTCACGTTTTAAGTAAAATATTAATAGGTTTTTTTATTTAATTACTTTATTTCAATTTTTTTAAAAAAATGTACTGGAAAAGACAGCTCAACAAGATATGGAAACATTATTCCTAAAAAGCTCTTTTTCAGGCACTTAATCCAAATAAGATTAAACATTGTTTTCTTTTCATATTTTTTTATTAATAAGGAGATCTTGACTATGTCATTTAACTAATCTGTGTATCTTTCTGAACACTAGAGGAGCAACTGAATTAGTAGTTGAAATTAGATGAGATAAAATATTAATAGTTAATACCTCAAACATTGCAGGGGATTTTGCAGGTATTTAATAATATTTGTTATGTAAATATATAACTTCCTACATCTGGACCTAATGCTTTGCTGGGTAGTCACTTATAAACTGACAACTTAAAAGCATTCAAAATATCACCTGATGCATTCAGCTCCAGAAACAGCTTTATCCTTTCTTATTGAGTTGTAAGAATAGGTACCAAAATGGTATGATTCAGATGTTAATTCTCTATACTTATCAAATTTGCCTGAGGCTGTCCTTGAACATGCCATTCAGATTCATGGACACTAATTTTAATTCTATTCCCTCTAGAATTTATTTGCATGTGTTTTTTATCTTACACTGCATTTAAGTAAAGCAAACAAATTAAGCAAATGAGAAGCAATAGTTGGACATTGATGATCATCTTAGGATAGGTCTATATGAGGTGATTGGAATTTCATTAGAATTAAAAATAAATATCCTTGCAGACACTTACAGAAAAATAAAGTTTATTTTCTAATGTAATAATGGGACATAATAATATTTTCTAATATAATAACTGGAAGGAATTCAATTCCGTCACAAAGCCATTTGGCATATTTAATGTTATTTTAGTGGAATAAATAGAGAGAACCAATCCTGAGTACATACGTGGTTTGAAAAGTGTTTACTTATGCCTAGTCTAGGCATTAAAGAATTATTATTAAAATATCATTATCAGGGGGGCAGATGTGGCTCAAATGGTTGGGCATCCGTCTGCCATATGGAGGGACCTGGGTTCAATCCCCGGGACCTCCCGGTAAAATAAAAAAAATATATATCTAGAAGGCGCATGGACTGCCAGGCTCTGTGTGCCGGTGAGCCGCCAGGCCCCAGGAGCCATGCAGCAAGATGATGATGTAACAGGAGAGAGACACAGGGGAGAGACAAGACGAGATGCTCCGAAAGCTCTGAAAACCAGGAACTGAGGTGGCACAGGTGGCAGACCACCTCTCTCCTGCATCGGAGGTCTCCAGGATCGAATCCTGGTGAAGACTGGAGGAGGAGGATGAGAAGAGATGGCAGGAAACAGACACAGAGAATTGCCCAGCGAATGGACACAAAACAGCAAATGGGGAAGGGGGGGTTTAAAATGGATAAAGTAAATAAATAAACCTTTAAATATATATATATATCATTATCATAATCTGAAAGGGAGTATTACAAAGTAAATAATTTTTCTCAGTATATAAGATGGAAATTTCTTTTTTTAAGCAAAGTGGTATTGAACACATTACAGGAATGTACATTTAAATGGAGTGATGGTCATATAATAAACATTTACTTAATTATTTTTATGTTTCAAGTACTATATTATCATATATTTTGCCCCTTCTGCTTTTCAGAATGTATGTTCAAAGCACTTAAAATAATTTCAGACAGATGATTTTAAACACTACATACATAAACAAGCATTCATTTTAATGCCTTTAAAGTTTAAATGAAAAGAGAGAATTTTCCGTGTAAGTATTATGATATCTGAAAGACTTTTACTCTAAACAGTGGCATGTTGCTATATAAAGAATTCATATAATAGTGTTAAAGTTTATTTCTAATTTGGTGTTATTCTGTCTTATTGCATTCCTTTCTTGTCCTGAAGAGTTTTAAATTATACTCACAAGTTTAATTATAGTTATTACATAATCTTATCACAATTTTAATTATATTCATTTAACAAATATTTATCTAATACTTACTAGGTGCTGAGTACTATTATAGGCAGTTACTTTGATAACCAAGACCAA
Source organism: Cabassous unicinctus (assembly GCA_029593785.1). Lineage (NCBI taxonomy): Eukaryota > Metazoa > Chordata > Mammalia > Cingulata > Chlamyphoridae > Cabassous > Cabassous unicinctus. The sequence continues at coordinate 3,504 of JAQZBX010108182.1, forward strand.
AAGTTAACCTGTCCCCATGGAGCTACACATTTTTATTTGTCTTTTTTTACTCTAATATCAATCTTCCCTTCTATCTGTAAACTCATCAAAACATAGATTAAAACTATTTTTATTAATCACTTCTATTTAGTACATAATAATTGCTCACTAAGTGCCCTTAAATAATTAGATGAACAAATGAATGAATAAAGATTTCTTTCAAAAACTTACTAATATTGTTAAAACTGATAACCTGAAATTGCCAAAAAAACATTCTATTAAGGATTTTTCATTTATTTGTTCAACTGCTTAGAAGTAAAAAGTAAAGCATGATTCTTACACTCAACAAACTAAACACTAGTAGATTGAGGCAGACTTAGAAGCAAATGAATGCAGCAACACATCACAAGTCTTTGAAAGAAAGGATTCAAGGTAATGGCTCATCTGACTCTTGTTAAATGAATGTCAGGCAAAACAAGGGAAGGAAGACAATTCCATTTCTTTTTTTATTTTTTTTGCTAATAAAAGATTCAAGAATAGCTTCCAAACAATCACTAATATATGTCGTGACCTCTCTATTGTGATTTGGGATGATGTCAGTTTTATTCCCTGCTATATGCCTAGCATATAGGATCTCTATAAGTATGTCGGTGAATTTTAAATGAAGCAGTGTGAGAAATGCTCCAAATTATGAACAACACAACAAGTTGTTAACCAGAGCAATTAGAATTCATCTTAGTCATATGCTATTTGATGAAGCAATAACCAAATCTCTGTAGGATGTCACAGTGATACATTTTGCTGGTGTTTATTGGCTATGTAGGATGTTAGCATATACTGTAAATATTCAAAGTGAAACCCCAAAAATACATTCCTTAGCTGAATAACAGTAGTCGTGGAATGTTGGGGTAAAATAGGAGCAAGAAAATTATATTGAAAAGTATGGCAGGCCCAAACTGCTGATAGTAATTGATCAATAGACTATAGTACATATAACAATATATGTAGCTATTTTAACACTTATATAAATGAGCAATTGTGTTATTATACAATAACTCAGGACTCAGAAACATGATATTGTCTAATATTTCCAATGGTAACTATGTTAAGATAGAAATAGTATATTACTATAAACATGAATTATTTGATTTGATCTAGTATTTACATATTCTGTAAACTTGGAGAAGTTTGATAACCTCCCTCAACCTCAATTTCTGCCCACTCTCCATTTTTCAAATTATTCTTGGGGATTGGATTATATAATTGGCATCAAGCAAAATAAGTTTTTGGCACATGGATATAGTCAACAAAAGTAAAATAGCATAACCCCCAAAGCAGTTTAAAATATTATACACCCAATGTTGGTGCCCAACAGAGAATAACTTTATTAGCAACAAAACAAAACAAAAAACTGAGTATGTCCAAACATCACCGTATCTTATCGGAAACATTATTAAGAGAAGCTGAAATACTATAGGTGACAATGATGAACTTCACCTGAGCCCTAAAAGCAGTGGTGGTGAATAGCTTCCCTTTCCCCACCCCAACCCTCCACTTATACGTGTTTCTGGAAAGAGCTTCGTGCAAACAACCACCCTTTTCCATATGACTTAGATGAGACTGTCCACTCTTTTTCACGACTCCCACAAAACTCAAAGATGACTACCACATTTACCTGTGGCAAAGCCAAACTTAGACATTTCCACTTTTGCCTGAGCCTGCTGAAGGGCCAGACACAGGCTCTCCTATTCTCAGTGCTTAGCTGAGAAGCTGAGATTAGAACTGTTTCTACCCCCTGACTCCAAACCTAACTAGACCAGAAATAGACAGTTCTTATTCAGTTGCCTGACTGAGACTTCCCCTGATTGAAAAAACCATCCCAAATTTAAACCACCCCACCAATAACTTGTCTACGCCTTCCTATAAAAGTCTAAGAAAAAAAAAATATTGCTGAGACACTCTGATCATTGACTCTCCCTATTGCAATAGCTTGAATAAAATCAATTTCCTTACTAATTCAAGTTTTGTCTTTGACATAGGTGCCAAAAAGATATTCCTTCATGCTTTATTCAAATATTTACTGAGCACCTACAATTTGCTAGGCACTGTTCTAATTTCTGAGACTTCAGGAGACAACAAAACAAAAATTCCCTGGTCTTAAGAAGCTTATATTCTAGTGTTATGTAATAGAAGATTTTTAAAAAATGAAAGTAAATAAATATTTTCACATCAAGCATCATTAAGTTTTATAAAGAAACAGAGGGATAGAGCAGAATAAAGAGTAGATGTGACAGAATGAAAAATGCTGTATGATGATGCTAATATATAAGGCGGCCAGAAATGAGATAACCTGAATGATTGGGGAGACAGACATCATGTGAATCATGTGAATAGCTGGGAAATTTGCAATTTAGGGAGAAGGAAAGGTGAATTCAAAGATGGGAGTATGATTAGTACTTAACAAAGGAAGGCAGTGTGACTGAAGCTGGAGGAGTGAAGAAGACATAATAGGAAATGAGATCAAAGACATGGGGACAGGACTACGTAGGACCTAGAGGTAGAAGGGAAGACCCTGGAGGGTTTGAGCACAGGAGTAATACAACTTCATTTAAATTGTAAAGACCGCTCTGCCTCTTTTCTTGAGAGAACTAGTATGTGCAAGGGTAGAAGCACCAAGACTAGGTTACATTCCTTTTTGTGATCCTGGGGGATGGAGGTGAACAGTGAAGGGGTGGAGAGGCGAGCAATTTTGACTTCTTTCCTTTGTTAGAGGTGAAGATGGTAAGAAATGGTCAGATTCCAGATATGCTTCCAAGGTAGTGTCCACAAGGCAGGCTATTGTGTTGGATGTGGGATTTGATAAAAAGCGATATCGATGATTCTAATTTATTTTTGTCCAGTTTACTTTTTAATAATTAGCATTTATAGAGATGGGAAATAATGAAGAGGAGAATATTTGAGATGCATCAGGGTGAAAATTAAGAGTTCTTTTTTGGGCAGCTAACGTTTTGAAATGCATATTTGACATCTAAGTAGAAATGCTAAATGAAATGTCAGGTACATAAGTCTGGAGTTGGGGATATGGGGTACAGGTATAAATTTTATGGTAATCAGTGAAGTGCTTTTACTTAATGCCTGGGAACTAAGAAGATTCCCTGGAGAAGCCCCATAAATAGGGAAGGAAACAGGTCAGAAGACTAAGCCCTGGTAAACTCCTAGGTTAAGAGGCAGGATAGGGTAGTGGACTTCAAACAGTGTGGCCCATGTACTCCATAAAAAGATTTTAAACAACCAGGTATCCCACTGCATATTTTTTAACATCTAAAATTTTCAAAAGACTAAATTTTGTAAGGAATATAATTTTAGCCTAATCATGATCCTAAGTTTTGTAAGGAATATAATTTTAGTGTGTCATATTAGATAATAGATAATCATTTAAGCTTTTTAAAAGCTTAAAATAACAGTCATATCATCTTTTAAATGTACTTAATGACTCTAAAACCACATGCTTTGATGTCCACCATTGTTCATTAAAAAATATATGATCAAATGCTCCCTGTTAGTCAGAAAGTCTACAATTTTGTCTTTGAATTAATATTTCCATTCTACTTCCTCTGCAGAATATATTCAATATTTTAATTTTTGTGTGTGAAAGTTTTTTTAAACATCACCTCATATGATATTTCTCTGGACAAAACAAAATTTATGTACATTTTAAATATAAGTTTGTAATTTACTATAATAATTGAGAGAAGATTTCTTCTCTGCCAAAAAAAAATTGCACAAGGCTCTAAGTGAAAAATTGCTTTCTAATTGAATTAACATTAAAAATCATTAGTAATACATTATAGATAAAAGCAGAAATATTATGAATTTTGATAAACAATAATGAGATAGGAGTTAGCATCTTTTCTATTAATATGCTTCATTTTATAGATACAAGCTGCCAAAAGCCCTGCTCACATTAATAAGTAGATGAAAAAGGACAGAGTTACTTGATTTTTAAAACTCCTAAGTCTTACAACAAAAATAGATAATCATTTATAGTCAAAAACAATTTTAACTGTTAAATGCCAGATCCTCAAATATCACCAACAAGCCCTGCTGAAAAGAAAAACCTGAATTTACTGTTTATGACAGTAAAAGAGAACAACATTAAGATAAAATTTTAGTAGTGCCCCCAAATCTGGAGTCAGGACAAGGTCATGTTTTACTGAGACTTTAATGGAGAATTTAAAGTTTGGTTTAAGGCACACTTTTCAATGCAGGGTGGTAGGAGGGTATGGCGGCTTGATTAGAAGTGGGTGAAAATCATGTTCAGAATTAGTGGAACTAGAATATGATGATTTTCTGGGACATAAACTCTTTGTTAATGCTTTCTATTGAAGGGTTTATGGTTCCTTCTAGAAGTTTCTGCAATGAACAATCATGTTATTTGCCTGCAAGATTCTAATGGAATAGTAATTGTAAGAATGAAGATACTGGAATAGTAAAGCCAAGTTAATGCACACTGCCATCTCCATCCTTAGTGTTCAAGCTACAGGCGTAGATAGATGCTCTCAGTTCTTATAAGATTCTACTAAAGAACAACTCACAGAGATTCTCCTTTAATTTTGTTGAAAAAGCACCATAAAGCTTCAAGAGGAATAAAGGCATAAGGCAATAAATTCCAGGTGGACAATAGGCAAAATTTTTCATTTTTATTATTTGTAAATTATAGTGTATATGCATACATACATACACATATATTTCAATTTAAAAATATAAATTAATATCTTTATTGTTATATTTATATATTTATATTTTAATTATAGCATATATATGTATACATGCATATATGCACATACACACACTCTTTGGACTGTTTCATTAGCTAAGAAAAAACTGATAATGATTAAGGGAAAAGGAACAATTTAGAAGGAAAGTCGTTAAATTAATAAGGAGTCAGGATCCAATGCACATGTTAAGGTACTATCATTAGATTGGAGCACAATCAGCCTATCCATTGTAACATAAGTGAAGACAAAACATACATGGACAGATACAGTTGAATTGGTCAACATGAAGATGGAAGTTTTCTAATTTTTCTATTAATTAAAAAAATGATCACTAACTGAGTTGAATGATATAGTTAATTTACCAGGAAAATACAGAGTAGGATTGGCTGGCAAGACTAAAGTCCTTTTGGGGTATGTAATCATGAATTTAAAGTGAATCCAATTAGCATTTTTCTGACTTTCCTCAGCCTGCTTTCAGTTTTTCAGGTGCAGGCAAGGAATATGTGTAGAGTTTCATTTAAACATGTTGGAGTTTTGCTAAGTGGAAGATTGTTACTGCTATGATTTAAATATATTTTTAGAATTTTAAAGTTGGAAGAAATTTTAGAAGATTTTTATTACCTTTGGGGGAAAAAAATCTAGAACACAGATTTTGAAGCCAGACGAACTTGCTTCGAAATCCCAGATACATCTATTGTTAGTCACAGCAAGTTACTTTTTTAAAAGTAAATTAGAAACAACATATTTCTTTCACAGTGGTATAAAGTTTAAAATAAGACCAAAAGGGAAAAAAAAAGAATATAGAGAAAGCAACTATTATAGGGCTGGGCATATAATTAGTGTTCAAGATATGTTAATCCTCTTCTACTTTTTCTGACATTTGAAAATGGTAGACTAGAAATGTTTAGAAATATTTTTAGAGTCGCAAAAATATTTAGAGCTTTTCTCTCAGATACTGCTGACTGTTTTTAAATCCCTCAATGAGAATTCCAAGACAAGAGAAAAGTTTTAGTAGAAAAAGTATGGCTCTCTGGCTGTTATTTATCAGACAGAACTTCCCATTCCTTAAGGCCGGAGAGTCAAAATCACTGAGAATAATTTCTTCTAGTGATTTATCCTTTTGCATTTTGCTCATTGAATCTTCTTGACTAATATTTGATTTAAGGCAAAAAGCTTTATTTGTAGGCAGTTTACTGTAGACCTGACTGATTGTGGGGAGTCTGGGAAGTCAGGGAGAGCTTCCTCGAGGAAATGTTATTTGAGCTAAATTCCAAAGCATGTGATGAATTAACTCTGACGATGAGAGGAAGAGGAGAAGGGGAAATATTTCAGAAGAAGAAACATCCTTTCTGAAGACTTGTAGAAAGAACTGAGATGAACTCAGAGAGACTGGAAGGCAAAAAGTGGAAAGAAAAGTGGGAGGTTCTAAGGCTGAGAATGGCAGACGCCAGATGGTAGAGGACCTGAAGGCTGCTACAAGGATTTTATTGTGTATCCTAAGAGCACTGGGAAGTCTCTGAATGATTTGGGGAGAAGGATGGCAGGTGGGTAGGAGGCCATTGCAGTATTCCAAGTGAAAAAAGATGGCAGCATAGATTACTATGATGGAAAGTAGGAAGGAAAAGTGAATGAATTTAAGAGAAATTTGGAAAGAGAAATCCGCTGAATATTATGACTGAGTTAGCTCTGCAGGTGAGAGTGATGAATAGATGGCGGTCAGTTAGATGGAGAGCTTTAAAGGCACACCCTTAGGGATAACCAGAAAAGTTATCTGTTTACCCTACAAGGTTCTAGGAACACATTTTAGAGTTATTTATTTTACAGTGTTTTCAGCATAGCCTTACCTCGGGATACTTTTCAGGGATTTGTGATGTTTACTACCATAGAACCCCTCTGTCATTTGGGAGTGGGAAACAGAGCTACATAGATTGACAGGCTTGGAAGTTCAGCCATGGGCAGGTCCCTGCTGTCAAGTGGCATAAGGGTCAAAGATGAAAACCGGGGGTTTAATTATTTCATAATGTGGCTTTAGGAACTGAGTAATTTATTTATTTCAAGCTCTGTATTACTGACACCTTTTCATAATATTTGTCATTCTATAAACACCATAAGAACATGATAATTACTTTTTATTATCTATTTTCAACCAAATTTTTCTTTGGTTTTGTTTAAGATAGGGACTGAGATTCTTTTTCCCATATTGAATTAGTGTTCAGATATCCATACCCTCCAAATTCCCTTTTAGTGTTTCTTAATGAAATTTTTCCACCTCCTAGAAGTTTGGCCAGATGTGTCTAGTTTTAAAGGTTTTTTTTTTTTTTT
>JAQZBX010108183.1:0-10579 GCA_029593785.1 Cabassous unicinctus
ACAGTGAAAACCACATTTTCTACAACACCGTAGAAAACTATTTCCCTCAAGGAAACTCCTTAATTCAGGTTCTGCTTCTTAGGATAACCTTCCTTGCTTCAAAATTCAGCTCACCACTCACTAGCTATGCAACATCAACAAGTTCCTAACTTACAGGTATTTCAGTTTCCATAGATGAAACATGGGGAACATGTGTTATAGTTCATGATGTTTTACAGAGAAATAAATTAAGTAATGTATTTTACTGTTTTAGCACAATGTCTGACACATGGTAAATATTTTACTTAAATGTTTGTGCATCACTAATATTTTTATTATTTTTATTGATATTATAACAGATTTTTTCCAAAAACAATCATGATTTTAACTGAAGGAAATCAGAGTGCTGGAGCCACATTCATCCTCTTGGGCTTCTCAGAGAATGCCGACCTCCAAGTGCCCCTCTTCCTGGTATACCTGACTATCTATACAGTCACTGTGGTGGGGAACTTGGGCATGATCATAATTATTAAGATCAATTCCAAATTCAACACCCACATGTACTTTTTTCTCAGGCAGTTGTCCTTTGTGGATTTCTGTTATTCCACTATAGTTACACCCAAACTCTTGGAGAACTTGGTTGTAGAAGATAGAACCTTCTCCTTCACTGGGTGCATCATGCAGTTCTTCTTGGCTTGTGTATTTGCAGTGACAGAAACATTCATGTTGGCAGTGATGGCCTTTGACAAATTTGTGGCAGTCTGTAACCCTCTGCTCTATGTAGTCATCATGTCCCAAAAGCTCTGTGCATTCTTATTAGCTGGACCCTACACATGGGGCATAGTCTCTTCCCTGATACTGACCTATTTTCTCCTAGAATTATCTTTCTGTGGGTCTAACATCATAAACAATTTTGTCTCTGATCATTCAGTCATTGTTTCTGCCTCCTGCTCTGAACCCTACATCAGTCAAATGCTTTGTTTTGTCATTGCCATATTTGATGAAGTTAGAAGTCTGCAATCATGCTCACTTCTTATATTTTCATTTTCATCACTGTCATAAGAATGTATTCTGCTGTTGGGTGATAAAAAGCTTTCTCCACCTGTGCCTCCTACCTGACAGCCATCACCATTTTCCATGGGACTGTCCTGCTCCTGTATTATGTACCCAGTTCCAAAACCTCAGGGCTTATTGTCAAAGTAGGTTCTCTATTTTATGCAGTGGTGATCCCCATGCTGAACCCTTTGATCTCCAGCCTCAGGAACAAAGATGTAAAGAAGACTATCAGGAAGTTAATAAATCACTCAATTTATTTATTTCCAAAGGAATCTGATTTATTATGTCCAGGATTAGTCAATGTTATCAACAGAGATGATGATTCAAATTATGCTATTCAATTCATCAGCCAGATTTTTAAATCTTTTGTAATAGATCAGTTATCTGATCATTTAATTTCTATTCAATTCAATATTTAATAAAATAACTTTGAACCATATGTGAAATAAAACAAATCTAGTGGATTGAACAGAGAACCTACCCCCTAAATATCATCTCTACCAGAGCATCAGATGGTGACCTTTTTATAAAATAGGGTCTTTGCAGATGTAATTAAGGTAAGAATCCAGATGAGATTACAGTGGAGCATTATCACAGAAAGAAAAGGACCCACAGAGACACACAGGGAAGAAGGCCATGAGGAGAGGGAGGCAGAGACTGGAATTATGCTGCCATAAACCAAGAAACATCAGGAGCAAGAAGAAGGCAGAAGAGTCAAAGAAGAATTCATCCCTAGAATCCTTGGAGACAATGCACCTTTATTTCAGAATTTGGCCTGCAGAATGGTGAAAGAATAAATTTCTGTTGTTTTAAGTCAACAAGTGTGTGATAATTTGTTGTGGCTGCCCTAGAAAACTAATATAGCATGTAAATAGAGCAAAACCCAAATCTTTTAGCTCCTATATTATTAGCATGGTAAATGATGTTTTTAAACATTTTTCAAACCCATTTAAGCAACGGGAATGTCTGGGCTATTTCTTGACTCCCAGATACATTCCTTTAATCTGTATGTCTATCCATAAGCCAGGACCACATGATTTTGAATACTGATTACTGATTTCAGAAGTCACTGTTTCATTACTTTAGTGATCAGCTGGTGATTGGATAGATGTTTCCTTAAATGCCTGGAACCAGAAAAAGAAAAATGCCCCAGTCTTGGCAGATGAGTTTTGATTGCATGTCTTCAGCCCTGTTGATGCAGGCCTTCAACACTCAGCCAGGCTCGTGCTGAATCTGACCATCTGCTAGAGATGAGAGATCGGGACCCTCTCAGGTCTGTCCTGAGCATACACCCAGACTTGGGCATGTGTATGGCCTCCTGTATTCCTAGAAACATATCTGAGCTTCTCAAAGCATCTCATTCCCCTCAACTTTTCTCCCAAGTTTTTTATTAGTCTACTCTTTGCCCCAACAGTAATCTATTTCCATAAGTGGCAGCAACTAATACATTTGCCTTTAAATGTTTTCTGACAAATGTCCCCTGTGTAGCCACCTCAACACTGCAAAAGTCCTGAGAGAGGTGACATAAAGGAAAACCCTTTGAACCAGTCCTCCAGTGAGCCAATACACTAGTTACAACAAACATCTACCATTCTTTGACAATAAAGTTCATTCTGCTCCTTTTTGTACCAGTGTCTATACCAGAACATGGGCTATTGGTGGTGTCTAAACCACCACCAAGCTACTGAGTAGGAAATACAAGAGCAAGATAAAATAGCACAAAGTGTTCTATTCTTTCTGACATTCAGCTGTTTTTTCTTAACAAAGCATTCCTCTCCTTGCTACAAGTTGGTTAGCTTTCAGTGTTCCAAGTAAAATTGATTTTGACAGTATTTTTTTACTCCTTGCTTTTGAAGTTCTTTGCCATTTTTCCTGGCATCAATCTTTGAGGAGGAGCAATGCAAAAGTAAGCAAAATTTTAAACAATTCAAGAAAGGGTGAAAAATATTTTAGGTAGGCAAAGAACATACAAAAGATAGATTATAGGAGTCTCTCAGGAAGTAAACTAAAGTAAGACATTAAAAAAATTATTCAGGGACTGAAGTAACCAGAAAATACTGGTGACTTCAGATCTCCTGACAGTACTATCAATTGAGAGAACCCTATCTGAAACTCAAGGACAAGGGAGCTTAGGTGATACAGCCCATTGATATCAGCCTTCTGGAACACATAGTGAAAGGAACAAGAACAGGAACTGGACATAGAGAGGCAATTGTGAAATAATAAGCAATAATATGCATATGTATTTGTATTAGTCAGCCAAAGGGGCGCTAATGTGAAATACCAAAAATGGGTTGGTCTTTATAAAGGGTATTTATTTGGGGTAGAAGTCCACAGTTACCAGGCCATAAAGTGTTAAGTTTCTTCTCTCACCACAGTCCATTGCCACGTGTTAGAGCAAGAAAGCTGCCAGCGTTTGCCAGGGTTCAGGCTTCTTGGGTTCCTCTCTTCCCGGGACTGTGTTTCTCTCCGTGCTTAGCTCCTGTTTCCTCCACAAGGTCAGCTGTAGACGATCAGGTGAACAGCTTGCTTCACTTCTCCTGGGGCCTTCTTTCCAACATCAAAACTGCTTTTCAAAAGACTGCTTCCCAAAACTGTTCTTGCCATGCCTTTTATATTTGATTCCCCAACCACCAAGGGGTGGGGATCAACACCCTAATCATAAGCTAATCATGCCCAGATTAACAGATCAGTTTACAAGCATGATCCAATTATATTTTTGGAATTCATAATTCAATCAAATTGGCCAAGGGTTATAGTATTCAACAATGTGTTGAATTTATGGGAGAATTAGCAAAATCTATTGTTTTATTCTTCTCAATGTTTACTACCCTGCTAAATATACAATGCAGAAGTTCTTAAACAAATACTGCTTCTCTACATCTAGGAAAATCATTGTGATTATTCTGAACTTTCTTTTTTTTCATGCTTTAATAATCATAAGTATCAACCAAATTCCTTCTTTTTTATTTTTTTTTATTTTTGTGGGTAAAAATCAAATTTTTCACAATACAATCAATATTTGTAAAACGATATATAAATATATATGCATATATGTGCATTTGCTTACATAAAAGTTATATATATATATTTTAAATATTTTAAAAGATGCTTAGATTATGTAAATGTTACACAAAAATTACAGGGATTCCCATGTTCCCCATCTACCACACCTCCCGTAACATCCCACATAAACATCTTTCATTTAGTGTGGCACGTCACCTGCAATGGTTATACACATCCTGGGGCTTTGCCACTAAGCATGGACCATAGTTCACATTGTAGACCACACTCTCTCCCACACAGTTCTGCATGGTGTATGCTGATGTAAAATGGCCTATATCTGTCATTGTAATATCACTCAGGATAATTCCCAATTCCTGAGAAAGCCCCTGTATTACAACTGTTTTTCCCTTCCCTGCCCCAAAAGCATCTACTGGCCACTGGCTCCACCTCACTGTTATAATTTCTTCCATTGCTTGAATCACAGTATGTCTACAACAGAATATCAGTAAGTCCACTCTAGTCCATAGCTCTTCCCCCAATCCTGAGGAGTCTGGGATGGTGATGTCCACTCCACCTCCAAGTGAGAGGGGGCTTATATCCCATGGATACAGTGGATGGGATTATCCTGCCTTCAGCTGCAGGCTCTCTCTATTCCCTGGGATGACCGTCGTCCATCATCGTCTCCTCACCAGGTGAGTTGGGTGAATTCATCGAGCTGTAGAGTAGGAGTTGCAGCTCCACCAAGATTCCAGGCACAGCTGGCACCTGGGCAGGCCAGAGGCTCCAGTCTCTGGAAGGTCACCTACAAACTCCAGCATCACATATAGGTTTGAATAGAAGGGACTGATGGACCATGTGCAGGAATGACTTACTTGAGTCCAACTCTGTCACTCTCAATAGATATTATTGGGTCCCAAACCTAGAAATTCTGATCTAGGAAATTTTATTTGGACCTGGAAATTGTTATATCCCAGAACTCCAGTCAGTCCTGGTGTAAGAGATGCAGAGACTACCCATTGAGACAACCTGCTTTAGCTTAGTTTTTTTAATTCCAGAGGGCATTTTAATGATATACAAACAAAGCCTGGTAGTTAATTTCATGTTTCATGTCTGCAGGGCAGAAAGCTCAGGAATTTGGCACCCTGTCAGTGGGTCTTACTTTGGAATTTATGCTCCCCAGTGTATCAGAATTAGACTCAAATATATGTTCTCTACATGTGGCTCTTCTGCCTCTGTTATTTGAACCTAAAATTAGCACTATACTTGATAAATATATGTCCTAGAGACTTAATTCTTTGATCCATCCATGTGACAGTTGAGCCCTGAATTTCAGCAGAGTTGCAACACCTACTCCCTAGTTCATTGGACTCATCCACAACAACTTAACAAGTAGATGATGATGGGCAATGCCCATCCCAGGGAACAGAGTATCTGCAAGGAAGATAATTCCATCCATCTGCCCCATGGGATTTAAGCACCCTCTCAATTAGAAGCAGAGTGGACATCACCATCCTGAAATCCTCAAGATTGGGGAATGAACAATGGACTAAAGTAGACATTATTATTTAACTGTAGACTTATTGTTATTCTAGCAATAGAAGAACTCTTATAATTGACATAAGGCAGTGGCCAACAGAGGTTCTGAGGGATTGGAGAGGGAAGAATATGTGTATTGTGGGGGCATTTTGGGGACATTGCAGTGATGGATACATGCCATTTTATATTTTGTCATAACCTACAAAATTGCATGGGACAGAGTATAAGCTATAATGTAAACTGTATTCCATGGTTAGTAACAATGCATCAATATGTGTTCATCAATTATAACAAAGAATTCCTTTTGTATGACACACTGTAAGAGGATGAAAGAATGCACAGGCATATAGAAAATATTTGCAAATCACAACTTTTAAAGTAGGTGTTGTATCCAAAATATATTAATAACTCTCAAAACCTAATAATAAGAAAATAAATTGCAATTTTAAACGGGCAAATGATTTAAGCAGTTAGTTTACTAAAGAAAATATGGAGAAGGTAAATTATTACATGAAAAAATATTCAACTTAATTACTTATTAGGTAAATGCAAACAAATATCACAATGAATAACCCAGACATCAATCACCAGGTGAATGGATAAATGTATTGTGAAATATCCATACAAGGGAATACAATGCAACAATGAAAAGACATGAGAAAAATGAATTTCAATGTAGTGATCCTGGGTAAAAGAAGCCAAACAAAACTGAGTACATATTGTATGATTTCATTTAAACAAAATTCTAGGAAATATAAACTAATACATAGCTATAGAAAACTGTTCAATGGTTTTCAGGGGACAGGAATTTCTTTGCCATTGTCTGTAATGCAGACCTGTAAACTGTTTTGTTATAGGGTATAATATGGACAGCCAATTGATGCATAACCATTTAATGAGAAGTCTCTCCATTACTCATTGATTTTTACTGCAATATCTCTTATGAAGCATTTATATATGAATGAATCTGTTAGGGGCTATCATTTGTGTTCCTCATTTCTAATCTATTCTTGCAAAAAATACTACCATCTCTTATTTATTGCAGTGTTGAGAGTAGCATGATATTTGGATAAGGTGCTCAAGGCTGTCTTCAAGACCAAAGATAGGACCAACTACATATATTTGAAACTATTTCCAATGAACACCGCAGCTGTAAATTAGGGTCTGTTCATGAACACGGATATCATTCTAGCCATTTCAAATATAATATTTATTTCAGGAAATTGTTTAAATAAGTCTTGGTATAATGTACAAAATATATAAATGTCAAAAAAGAAAAAAGGAAAAGAACCTTGAGGTAAAATAGAAGTAATAACTGCCATCCTTACGACTGGGAGATATAGGTATTAACAGAACATAGAATGTGGAGGAAAAGTGCTGTGGATCCAGCTAACAAAGTGATGATAATGGACAGCTCCATGTCTGCCTCTGTTTCTATAGTAATTGATTCAATGATTGTCCTTCCCTTAAGTGAAATTCCAGTACTATTTTATTTCATAATATTGATGCTTCATTATTCAGGAAGAAGAGGTGAATGAGCTTTCTCTTTTACAACTCTATTCCATTTATTGCTAATTTTGTGAGTGTATTTTTGTCATGAGCTGTTGTTAAATTTTAGTAAATACCTACAGACATGACTATATGTTTTTCCTACTTTATTTTGTTAATGTGGTGGGTTGCATTGATGGATTATAAATGCTTTACTGACTTTGCACTCCTGAACAAATCCCTCTTGGATATGATATATTGTCTCTTTTTATATACAAATTAATTTGATTTGTGATTTTTTAGTGTTTTTCATATATTTATGAATGATTGGTCTGTAATTTTCTTATTTGATAATGCTGGCTTCATAAAGTAAAATTGCAATATATTCCTTCTTATTCTATTCTATGGGTGATTTATGTCAGATTACGATTATTTCTTATCTTATAGTGCCATCTATATTGGTGATAAGGCTATGATTTTAATAAGTTTATCCCAGAGTTTGATTGTTAGCAGAAGGGAAAGAAAACACCAAAAATAAATAGAGAAGGAGCAGATGTGGCTCAAGCAGTTGGGTGCCCATTTCACACATGGGAGGTCTCAGTTTTGGTTCCTGGTGCCTCCTAAAGAAGATGAACAGAAGCTGCCATGAGCAGACACTGCAGCAAGCAGATTCCACAAGGAGCAGACACTGCAATGAAGAGATGTTGCAAGGAGCAGACAGCACAACCAGCAGACTCCTCAAACACTACAAGGAGCAGACACTGCAAGGAGCAGATGTTGCAAACAGTAAATGCCACAACCAGCAGACGCCACATCCAGGAGGTCCTGGGTTCCGTTCCCAGTACCTCCTAAAGAAGATGAGAAGATAACAAGCAGACAGACGAGGGAGCCATTTTGGGATGGAGAAGGGAAATAAAAAAAATTAGAGACTCTCTTCTGGATATTGCTTCCAGATCCACAAACTCAGGCAGATTCCATGTACTCCATTTGGGACTTTCACGTTGTGCTTAGAATACAGCTATCCCTAACAAAAAGAAGCCCTTGAATTTGAATGCCCTATGTATCTAGACAGCAATATCCAGGAAATATAGGCTGTTAATGAAGAAATCCCATAGTCCATTTTCCTAACTGCCAATCTAAATTACTTTTTTCCTCTTTCAGGGCCAATCATTTTCTAAGATGTTGACTAGTAGCAAGGCCATTTAAGAAGAAAAAGAAATATCACCAAACTTAATACATTCATGCTAAAATAATTTTCAAACATCAGTAAATTTCCTGAAGTCATGGTTATTAATGAGCATGATATGACAATTAATATTTGCATAATAAGGTCTAGATCAAATATTTATAAATTTCTCCCTTAATATAATTCATACGTAGAAATGGATAGCTCATCAATATCCTTTTCAATAACCATCATGAAATAATTTCTGTTGCCAAACACACGCACACACACACACACACACACACACACACATTTCCTCAAATAAAATGTGTACTTTCAGATTAAAAGTATAAATTTAGATACTCAGAGAAGTTCTGCAACACATTTGTGTAAATAAATATCCATTCAACAGCATTTTCCAAAATAAAAAGAACAACCTCTTCTAAAGGAGTTTCCAGGGACCTAAAGTTATTATTTTAGTTTATTTTATATTTTATTTTATTTTATTTTTCTCTCTCAGCCTCTCAGGGTTTCTCTTTCTGTGACTGTAGGGGATCCTGGAGTCCTCTCTCACATTGTAGGGTAAAATGGCAGCTCTCTCTCTCTCTCTCTCTGTGTCTCTGCTTTCAGTCCTCAGTTTATATAAGACTCTAGTGAGAGGATCAGGACCTGTGCTGGGCCCTGCAATCTAACCAAAGGCCCTTAAATAAAGTGATCTAATCTTACTGACCTAATCAAAAAGTCCCTCAACTGAATATAACCAAAAGGTTCTACATAAAATAGGCTTTCATGTACAGGAATGGGTTAGCTTAAGCACATAATTTTCTGAGGTCCACAAAGGACTCAAGTCTGCACAACCCATGAGACATCAATTATGATTAATAACCAACAATCAGCAAGGACGTCATTTGATTAAATCAATCAAATGGTCCATTAATATGGAAATCTTCAGTCAAAGCAGCCACAGTTAGGTTATGCTTAACTGGCAGTATCAAAAAAGTATATTTTCCAGGAAACAAAATTTACCATAAACTTTAGGTTGATTGAGATTTGCGCCCAAATATTTATCCCTCCCTGTATCTATGTTCTTTACCATGTAATTTTTCAGTTCGACAATATATGTCCTTAACTCTTGATTGTGGTTCAGCTAGATTATTCCCAAACAAGAATTTACAATAGTTTTTGTTGTTGCTTGTTCCTTTTTATGCCTCATCTATTTACTTTGGAAGATCATACTTTGGCTCAGTGGTTCAGAGGATCATAGATACACAGGCCAGAGCTTTCCACACAACCTGAAGACCTATAGCCTGGAGGTAAGTTCACTATCCAAGACCAGACAAGAAGAGGTCATCCAGAAGGTCCAGCTGATAGTAGTTAGCATGTCAAGTACACAAATTATAAAACTGAATATATACATAAGCTATGGTCAATGATCCTGCTGCTAGGGATAAATCAAGAGAAATTTTGCACATATGGAAAGAATGATCTGGGAACATTATTTGTTATCACTCCAAACTTGAAAGAACAAAAATGTGAGATCTTTCAAGTGTCCCTTCATCATGGGACACTTCTCCAGCCCCAGCCTCCTGAAACATTTTCAGCCACAGCACATGGCTGGTTTGGTGGCTTGGAGCTGCATACCCGAGAAAAACATGTTCTTATTTCTAACCCATTCCTGTGGGTGTTGTTTTGAGTATAGCAGGAAGCCATGTACTATGACAGCTGCCCACCAAAATAAGAGGGATACATCTAACCAAAGAAAGACTCAGCCAAGTCCAGCTTGGTGAGCAAAAGAGCACTTAATAGGGGTTTTACATGGGGCCTCAACCTCAATGGTCTGGAAGGGAGTCCTCTCTCTTGGACAGACTGAGGCTTGTCCTGGCCTAAACCCTCATCCATGATGGTAGGTGGAGAACATGGCACTTCTGAGGCCCAAGCCTCACATGTCACAAAGAAAGAAAGGTCTTTTGCAGGGGATGTGGCACAACTAGTTGAGTACCTGCTTCACATGTGGTAGGCCCTGGGTTCAGTTCCTGGTGTCTCCTTGAAAAAATAATCAAAACAACAACAACAAAAAAACAACTCAGGGGAGCTGATGTGGTTTAGTGGTTGAGTGCTGGCTTCCCACATACAAGGTCCTGGGTTCAATCCCCAGCCCCCAGTACCTAAAAAAAAATAAAAAAATAAAAAAATAAAAAAAATAAAAATATATATATATCTTTTATGCTACATGTCTACATGTGTCTACATGCAAATGGGGAGGGCACATGAGGGGAGAGCATGGTTAAAAAGTGCAGTGTTCAGGACAGGTAATCAAACATACATTCACAATGTTTCCAAACAGGGCAG
>JAQZBX010108184.1:0-10573 GCA_029593785.1 Cabassous unicinctus
CTGCCAAAGTTTGCCAGGGTTCAGGCTTCTGGGGTTCCACTCTTCCCCAGGCTGCATTTCTCCGGGCTTAGCTCCTGTTTCCTCCACAAGGTCAGCTGTAGACGATCAGGCGAACGGCTTGCTTCTCTTCTCCTTGGACCTTCTTTCCAACATCAAAATTGCTTCTCAAAAGACTGCTTTAACTCTGTTCTTTGCCTTGTCCTTTATATTCGATTACCCACCCACCAAGGGGTGGGGCTCAACGGCCCTAATCACAACCTAATCCTGCCCAGATCAACAGATCAGCTTACAAGCATGATCCAATCATATCTTTGGAATTCACAATTACATCAAATTGGCCAAGGGTTACAGTTTATTTCCTTTGTTTTTATTATATTGGCTGGGGCCTATAGTAAAATGTTGAATGAAAGTGGTAGAATGAACACCCCTAACTTATTCAAAAAGTCGTAAGGAGTTTTTCAATTAGATCAAAGGTTGGTCATATTATTCTCTTACATTTTAAATACATAGAAGATCTAGAATAAAATTCCCTCTGGCATTCCTGACATTAGTAATTTGTAACTTATGTCTTTTCTCTTAGGTAGACTCTTATCAATTTTATTAAAAGAGATACGCTAGAAGTTTATCAACCTTAATTGACCATTTCAAAGAACCAGCTTTCAGTTTCACTGATTTTCTCTACATTTGTTTTTCCATTTTTATTAATTTTTCTTTTTATCTGTATTATTTCTTTCTTTGTACTACTTTGTGTTTAATTGGCTCTTTTTCTAGAATTTGAGATAGAAGCTAAGATGACTAATTTAAGACCTTTTTATTTAATATAAATACTTAAAGTTAAAAATTTCCATCTGTTTTCTAATTTCCCTTGTGAATTCTGCTTTGAAGAATGGATTACTTTGAAGTGTGTTTGTGATGGTTAGGCTAATGTGTCAACCTGGCTAGGTAATTGTGCCCAGGTGAGGTGTTTGATCAAGCAAGCACAGGCTAATTGTAATACAAGAAAACTTACGGACTTTAGCCACCAGTGAGTTTACTGCATATATAGCTGATTACATCTATATCAACCAGGGAGATTTCCATCAGCAATGAATGAAGCTTTAGCCAATCAGTTGAATGCCTTAAAAGGAGGAGTGATTTCAGCATTCAAAGAGAATTTCCCAGGTCTGGACAGCCAATGTTTCCTGGAAACTCATCAAGGACCTTCATCGGACTTTCATCAGAGACTCTGGTTTGCAGCCTGTGGAACCAGGACTTGTGCATCCCCACAGTCATATGAGAGAGTCTTATAAAATCTCATACTATTTACAGATACCTCCTGTTGATTCTGTTTCCCTAGAGAACGATAATACAGTGTTTAATTTCTTGAATATTTAGAAATTATTGAGATATCTTTTTATCATCGATTTAAATTTAATTCCTTTTTAGTCAGAAAACAAACTCTGTATGTTTTCACTCTTTTAAATATATATAAACTTATTTTATGGCCTAGGATATAGTTCATCTTTGTGAATATTCCATATGCACTTGCAAACATAAGGTATGTTATGCACTTACGGGTGTACTATTTTATATGTATCAATTAGGTGAAATTGTTCCACGTTTTCTATATCCTTAATAAGTGAATTGACACTTTAATTGTTAGAAAACGTCCTCTTCTCTGATAATATTCCTATCCTGAAGCCTACTTTGTCTGATAGAAATATGGCCTCTTCAGCTTTTTTATGATTAGTGTTTGCATGGTATATCTTTCTATATCCTTTTAATTTAACTTACCTGTCTTTATAGTTAAAGTGTATTTTTTATAGACTATATATGTTATGTCTTGATTTTTTATCTAGTCTGGCAATCTCTGCTTTTTAATTGTTTTCAATCATTAACATTTAATACAATATTTATTTGAGTGGGTTTAAGTAGTTCTCCCATCCTGCAATTTGTTTTCTATTTGTGGTCTAATTGTCCCACCTCTTCTTTGTTTCTTTTTGCTTTCTTCTTGGGTTCTTTTAGATCAATGATTTTTTAGGAACCCATTTTATCTCTGCTATTGGCTTAATAGCTATTCCTTTTTATGTGTTAGTTACTGCTCTAGAGTTTACAATATTCATCTTAAAAGTCACCCTTAGAACAATATTTATCAGTTTTACAAGTTTACAAAGTCTTCAAATAAATTTTTCATTTTCCTTTTCTTGTCCTTTGTGAAATTGTCATGCATTCCATTTCTACGTGCCATACATACCACATTATAGTGTTATTTTTGCTTTAAACAATTACTTTATAAAGAAATTAAAGAATGATAAAAATGTCATTTAAATTTCCAAACATATAAACGACTACTGGAGTTCTTCATTCCTTTATATAGATCAAGTTTGTACCTGGTATAATTTTCTTTCTGCAAGAAGAAATTCATTTAACATATCTCATAGTACAGGCCTGCAGTCTCTCTCTTATTTGGCTGGAGAAATATTTTATTTGCTTTTATATCTGAAAGATATTTTTGCTAAATGGCATATTCTAAGTTGATAGCAGCTTTTTGTTTCTTTTTAAATTTTTCTTTCAGCACTTTAAAGATTCCATTACACTGTGTTATGGCTTGTACTGCTTTGGATGAGCTATTCTCACCTTTGTGGCCATAGAGTTAATATGTATTTTTTTTCCCTGGTGCTTCCCCCCTCCACAAACACACACACTAGTTTTAAAGCATTTAATTATGACATGTGTTGATATGGTTTTTATCCTTCTTGAGGTCTATTGAACTTAGTTCATCTGTGGGTTTTTAATCAATTTCAGTAAATTTTTGGCTATTATTCAAAGACCTTTTCTGTCCCATTCTCTCTCTCCTCTCATTTTAGTGTTCGAATTACACTTATATGAGACGGCTTGATATTATCCTACAGGTCATTAGGATCTTTTGATTTTTTCTATTTTGATTTTATTTAGTCTTTTTTCTCTCTGTGCTTTAATTTTGTTTATTTCTATTGGTATGCCTTCAAATTCAATGATGTTTTTTCTGTTGAGTCTACTGTTATGTCAAGTCCATCCAGTGAAATTTTCTTTTCAGATATTATATTTTTCATTTCATTTGGTTTCTTTTTATTTCTCTATTTTTCTTCTCCTTAGGTTTATTTTCTTTTACATCTTTGAATATACTTACAATATTTAAAATCACTGTATAGAGTCTTTGTTAATTCCATTATCTTAGTCACTTCTGAGTCTATTTCTATCAACTAATTTGCTGTTTTTTTAATTTTTATTTTGATATTTATTTTTTTAATTAAAAAGTTTTCTTTGGAAATATTTTAAAATTTATAGGACAGTTACAAAAACAATACCAACTTTATACAGAGAACTTCAACATACTCTTGCAAGCCCTCCCCTAGATACACAGATGCACCAATTTTAAAATTTTGTCACATTTACCATATCATTCTATCAACTGATTTTCTGAACACTTAAGTGTATACTGAATACATCATTTTCCTTGAACATTTAATATTGCCGTGTACATTTCCTAAGAACAAGGATGTTCATTTATCTATCCACCTTAAATGAAGTTATCAAGTTCAAGAAATTTAACAATGATATAAAGCTTACAGTCTATATTCCAATTTTTAAATATGCTCCAATAATGTCCTTTTGAGCCTTCTCTCCTACTTTGTTATTTCATATACAGGATCATGTATTGCCTTTAATTGTCATTATCTCTTTAGTTGCTCTTTTTACATTAATTGTGGAGACACACATACAACATAAACTTTCCATCTCACCATACCAAAGCATACAATTCAACGGGACTGATCACATTCACAATGTTGCAGTACCTTTACCACCATCAATTACTGTAACTTTCCTTTCATCCGAAACAGAAACCCTACACTCATTTTGCACTAACTCCCCCTTCCCTCTGACCCACTCCTGGCAACCTATACTCTAATTTGTCTCTGTGAGTTTACACACTCTCCAATATTTACTTTGTAGTTATTATGGGGCTTAAATTTAACATCCTAAATTCTGTAATAATCTCATTTGCTTTGATACAAACTTAACTTCAATAGTATACATAAACTGTGTTTCTATTCCCCCCTGTTCCCTCACCTCTACCTAGTTCTTGTGACAAATTACAGGTTTATACATTATGAGTCCCAAACCATTGATTTATCATATTTTGTACATTTGCCTTTTACATATGAAAGGAAGTAAAAAGTGGAATTATAAACTAAAAACACAGAATTTCTGGCATTTATATTTACCCTTGCTGTTACCCTTACTAGAGAACTTTATTTCTTCATGTGGCTTCAATCTATTGTCCAATGTCCTTTCCTTTCAACCTGCAGAACTCTCTTTAGCATGTCTCATATAGCCTATCTAGTGGTGACAAACTCCCTCAGCTTTTGTTTATCTGGGAATGCCTTAATCCCTCCCTCATTTGTGAAATTCAGTCGGCCACATACAGAATTTTTGGTTGGAAGTTTTATTTTCCTTTCAGCATTTTAAATATGTCATCCCACTGCCTTCTTGCCTTTATGGTTTCCAATGAGAAACTGGCACTTAAGACTCCCCTGTATGTGATATCTCGCTTCTCTCTTTTGGCTTTCAGATTTCTCTCTTTATCTTTGGCATTCAACAATTTCGTTATATTATGCCATGGCAGGTTTCTATATTGGTTCTTATGTTTGGTGTTCACTGAGCATCTTGGAGGTGTATATTAATGTCTTCTATTAAATTTGGGACGTTTTCAGCCATTATTTCTTTGACTATTTACTCTCACCCTTACTTCCTTATCCTTCTGAAACTCCTACAATGTATATATTAATGTGTGTGTTGGTTTGAGTTTTTTAGGTGGGTCTCAGAAAATTATGTTCTTAAATTGAACCTTTTGTGAACCTTTGATTAGAATGCTCCAGTAGGGCATAGCCCAGGGTGGGTCTTAATTGTCTTACTGGAATCCTTTAAAAATGAAGAAATAAAGCTGCAGACATAGGAATAAAGCTGTAAACAGTTACAGTGACAGAGAGAAGTTTCCAGAAGTCAATGAACCCAGGAGAGAGAAAAGCCACAGCAGAAGGAGTAGCTCAAAGCAGAACTAGCAACGAGGCCTGGAGGAGAGGGGCAAGATGAGTGGACGCCACCATATGCCTGATAGTCTACAGCTGAGCTCAGGGAGAAAGTGAGTCTGAAGGAGAATGCAGAGACCAGCAGAGCTGCCACTGTGCCTTGCCAAGGGGCAGGAGTCAAGGATCACCAGGAGCCAACCTTTGGCATAACAGCATATCTGATGATGATCTGATTCAGTCATTTTCATGGTCTCAGAACTGTAAGGTTTTAATCTAATAAATTCCCATTGTAAAAGCCAACCCAGTTGTGATATATTGCATTGGCAGCCTTTAACAAACTAAAGCAGTATGCTTGATTGTGTCCCACAGGTTCCTTAGGCTTTGTTCACTTTTTGTCATTCTTTCTTCTTCCTGCTCCTCAGACTGGGTAATTTCAGTTGTCTTATCTTCAACTTCACTGATTCTTTATTCTGCCGGTTCTAATCTGCTATTGTACACCCCTAGGGAATTTTTAGCTTTTGTTACTGTCAGCTTTGTTTGGTTCCTTTTCACCATTTTCATCTCTCTATTGATATTCCCTTTGTGTTCATCTACCATTTTTCTGATTTCTGTTAGTTCTTTGACCATGTATTCCCTTAGCTCTTTGAGCACATCTAGAATCATTTTATAAAAGTCTTAGTTTGGTGTGACCTGGTTCTAATTTTCTTTGTGATAATTTCTTACACTTTAATTTTATGCTTTGCCTGGGCCATCACATCCTCTTTGTATGTATTGTAATCCTTTGCTGAAATTCTGACATATTGCTATTTAAATGTATCACTTAAATTTAAACTCTTAGGCATCTGTTCCTTAATCTTGTATCTAGCTGGTGTTATGACAGAGCTTTCCTTGAATGCTAGGAACAAAAATAAATAAATAAATAAAAGAACAAAAAGAAAACACATTTCCCAGTCTTTGTAGATTGATTTAAGCTAGTGCTCTACTTCAGAGCTTATCCATACAACGAGTTCAGAGAATAGCTCCAAGCCAAAGCATAGGGGAAGCCCTGATCATTTCCTTGCATGCTTTTTGTCTGGCATGCACATGTGACCCTGGGAATTCCCCTATTTACACAGATGTGAATGTCCTCCCCTCTTCACTAGGAAGATTTCCTCATGGTTCCAGCACTTTACTCTATGTCTTAGAGCCAGCAATCCCTTGCTTTGGGCAGCCATTTGACTGTTCTCCCACAGTGTTCTATAGGAGAGTTCAGTAAGCTGCCCTCTACTTGAAGGACAAGTTCTAGGATGGCCAGTAACTCAGGCCACTACCAGATAGATTGGGTCAGACATACATGCTCCCAGTATGTGCACAAAGGTTACTCTGATCCTTCTAGAAGTGAGACCAGGTATCTGCACTAAGAGTGTGGGCAGCTTTGCACTGAGTCAGTGAGGGGTTGGGGTAGGGCCAGCCATGGTACCATAAGATCTTACTACTTTTAGGTAGCCTTTTTCTTGATTCCACACTCATCCTGTTACTGCAGTCCTTTAACTGTTTTCTGAAGTATTGAGAAAGATGTTTCTTCCAATTCTTCCTTCTGTGAGTGGAGGGAGCCCTAAAGTGTCTCAATTTGTCACCTTGAATGGGGCAGGGCTATTTTGTTGCTTTTTTGCATCAATAGTAATTTTGGTTGCAAGCCAGACATTGTGAATGTTAACTTATTGAGTGTTGGGATTGTGCTGTTTTTCTTTAGAGAGAGTTGATGTTTGTTTTTGCAGGTAATGAATTATTTGTGGAACTGTTGATCCTTTGGAGTCTGCTTTTAGGCTTTATAAGTAAGAAAAGAGTAGTTTTTACTCTAGGATTGCTTTAGTCTTAATACTAAGCTGCTACTCTTCTGGGATCTCTAATAAATGCTGTTTGTGTGTAATGAGATGTCTAACCCTGCTGAAAGGAATATGAACATATCTCAACCCAGTTTTATCTCTGGGAATTGTTCAGTTAATTGCATCCTATTGTTTCCACCTGGCTCTTGGAGTTTCACCTTGCAAATGTGCAGATTAGTATTCAGCCAAAGATGAAAGAGAACTCCTATGAAGAGTTCTGAAACTTTCTCTACATATCTTCTTCTTCTCTGGTACTCTGTTCCACAAATTCCAGCTACCAGAATACCCAAACTCCTATCTATATCTCCTCAACTTAGTAAAACTGCCACATTCTGCTTGGGTCACCCCCATTCCTGTGCTATGGCTGAAAGGTACCTGCACACAAGAAGCAATGGTGATCTTGAGGTTTACTTAATTTGTTTCCCTTCTCTCAGTGTCACAATATTGGACTGTCTATTCTCCCTTTGTCTGAGAACAGTTGTTTCATATACTTTTTCCAGTTTGCTAGTCAATTACAGAAGGAGGGCACGCTTTATGGCAGTTATTCCTCCATGGCCGGAAATGGGAGTCTAAAACTCTTTTTTTTTTTTTTTTAAATCATACCCATAAATCACCTTTGTTTTAGTTTAAAAAGATACAATATTTTTTCCTGCCCCATCTCTAGACAACAAACTGTAGCATGGAGATAGAATTCTAGTCAGAAACAGACAAATGCCAATTTTTAGGAAAACATGCAGAAGAAAAGTTTGAGTCACAATAATGTGATGGGAACTATTTAAATAGCCTGTTTCTTCTGAAGCCAACAGTTCAGTAAAATGTGTCAAGTTATCTGATTCATAGGCAAAGTCAAGGGCCCCAGTTATTTTTTAACTTCATCTCTATTCACTAATCAGATAACTACTTACAGGAAGGTGAGATAGAATCCTGTTAAGACCCTGCTCAAAACCTTTAATGGTGATCCACTGGCTACAGAATGGATCTAAAAACTCATGTTTAAGAATAATTTTTCAAATAGTTTTAAAAACTTTAAAAATATATCTTGTGTATAAGTGATGGGTGCACAATTATGTGATTATACCATTGATTGAACACTTTGGATGAACTGTACACTTTATTAATGTATATCAGTAAAATTGATATGTTTTAAAAATTAATTATATATATATATCTATATTTATCTTGTAAATCCTTGTAAAGGGCCTGGAATCCTTTCTAGAACAAGGCAAGTTACAGTTAAATTTAATTTAAAATGCTAATGTGGTATCAATCTATCTTTCCAGGCTCATGGCTCATGCTTCCCCCTCCATAACTCAAGGGAAAGGCCAAACTGGACTGAAGTTGTTCTCTAGTCCACCTTAATTTTTATAAACTTATTATCTCCACTTCTGGGAATACACTAGTCTCTCAGAGCCCTCAATTCTTCCTACTGAAATCCTACCTAGGCTTCCAGACCCAGATAAACATCTCTAAAAGCATTATGCTGATCCCATATATCTAGAAGGGATCTCTGCTTTCTTTTGTATATATTTTTTTTCATGATCTGGCTTTTATTTATTCACAATCTTACATGTAGGTAAAGAGCAGGTACTTTGAACTGAAAGAAATAAAATTTTGAAGCAAATAATAAAAACATTAAAATCCACATTTTGTTAAATAGTCATATAGTCCCTATATCATAATTCTCTTTGTAATAAAATCACTTTATAATGTAAATTTATATAGTCTCTTTCTGCAAAAACTGCAGGTGTGGAGGAAGAAGGGAATCTCTTGTTTGCTTTAGCAGCATTATGATTAAACTATTTTTAAGAATTAAGGCATCAGAAAGTTACAGAAATAGTCAAGTTGATATTGTGGGCAATTGGCCACTATTTAATTTGCAATTACATGCACAATTTAGAAACCACTTTAAGATAATTCATTCTCCACAGTATTTGCAAACATAACAGCTACTATAAAACACAATTCAAGGTGAAAAGAAAGATCATATGTAATAAATTGATATGGAATAAGGAATCCTATATTTAGGGTGCTGAGTTCCCAAATTGAGAAAAGCAGTCTATTCCAAAATTGTGGAACATATTACCCAGTGCTAGCTTCTTTACATCTGAATTTGCAATTAAAACTGAAATGCAGTCAGGCTTGGAAGCTATCAAGCGAATTACACTTTACTATAGGTTAACCAATAAATATAGAAAATAAATAAATAAAAAAGTAAAAAACTCACTGTTTCTGATAATACAAACTCAGTTATTCATATAGTGTTTATTATAAACAAGAGCCTTTCAGCAAAAGCTTAAGGAAAGTTTGTTTTTAGCAATAAGCATGCAGGCAGCAGCTACCAAATGTGAAGATAGTGAACACAGAGCTTATTTATCAGAAAGAGGTATACAAAGAGTGTGGTTTAAAGTGCAGACATAGTTTTTGAATTTTAATAAAAGGAATCTGTAATGTATTGAACATTCCATTCAAAGTGGAGAGATATGACTTACTGTCCAGGAAAATGCCTTCTGACCTGGTGGTCCAGAACATTTGCTAACTAACATTGATATACAAAAACATGAGTTTTTTTTTTTTTTCATACAAAGAGATCCTGAGTAAGCACTCAAAGAAAAGCACAGAATCTAAATCCCAATAATAGCATCAAACAGCATGCCAGAAACCCTTAAGTGTTATCAAGAAAGCTTTATTTTCCAAAATAATATTTTTTTAAGTATACAAAGGATACACTTTAAAGCAACACCATCTGGAACACCTTCTGTTTAGAGCTTTTTAGAGCAAAATTCTTTTTGTGTGTGAAAAATATTATTGCAATATTTTTCTGTCTAAAGATACTCATGCTATGCATTTAGAGAAAATTACCATAAAGATTTAAATATATATCTAAATGGTGACTATATTTAGTGCATGTTTATCAATTTATGGACTTTACTGTTCAGGATTTTTTTTTCTCCTAGTTGCCTTTAAGAAACAATAATATATTTTAGCATTTTAATCAAAGATAGACAGTGACAAGAAAAAAGATGTGACTTTAATTATAACATTTATTTATGATTTGCAACACTGATTCACTGTTACTAGTAAAAAAAAAAAAAGTTAAAACTTACAGCTAAAATGAGTATTGGTTCCTCTCGCAATTATTCATACTATCTCTACATGTCATTAACATGAGTAATTGGAAATTGTTTTATTTCCTAAAGCCACAATTTTATCTGTCATGAAGGAATCTAACACATTCTACTTTATTAGTCATTATTTCCCAAAGGGTTAGAAGATCAAAAAGAGATGAAAAAGAGGGAAATGCAGTGAAATTCTCTTACTTTGACTTGGTGTTGAAACACTCTTAAGTAATCACATCTACAATTATCTGGCTGTGTTTGTCTACTGGGGAGAAAAGTACATATTTTCTATCCTGGTAAATGGTACTACCATTTATATGTCACCCAGGCCAAAAGCTCAGGAGTCATCATTATCTCCTTGTTCATCAAACAATTGAAAACCATCAGAATGTTATCTCTCTCAAAATCCCACCACCAGATCTAGAAAACTACCAATATCCCAAACCATCCATCAAGTCCTCTCTTCCTCTTATAATTGAGGAAGAAAAGACAAACTCTCTTGGTTGTCCTTGCTCTTATATCTTCAATTTCTTTCTTTCTTTTT
>JAQZBX010108185.1:0-10577 GCA_029593785.1 Cabassous unicinctus
AAAAAGTTTTTATTTGGAAATAATTTTAAACTATAGAAAAGTTGCAAGAATAGCAGAAGGATATTTTTACGTAACCACAGCAGAGTTATGAAATTCAGGAAATTTAACATGGATACGATATTTTGTTCCTAATCTACAGTCTCTTTTCCAATTTTATCAATTGTCCTAATAATGACCTTTCTAGTATTTTTCCCACTCCAATTCACTATCCAGTCCAAGATCATGTATTGCATTTAGTTATCTAGTCTCTTTGGTTTCCTTTCATCTGGAAGAGCTCCTCAACTTTCATTGTCTTCATGGCATTGACATGTTTGAAGAACATGGCCAATTATTTCATAGTATGTTCTAAAATTTGGGTTTGTGTGGTGTTTCCTCATGATTAGATTCAGGTAATGCACATCTGTTTAGAAAACTACAAAAGGGATGTTGTGCATTATGTCCATCTGCCCCTCACTGGTCATTTAATTTTGATCACTTGATCAAAATGCTGTCTGGTTTTTCCACTGTATAGTTACTATTTTTCCTCTTACAACTAATAAGCAATCTTATGGAAGATGGTTAAGAGCATGTAACTATCATGCTCCTCATCCCACATTTTCCTCTAGATTAAACTTCTATCATGATTCCCGCCCCCAAAATTAGTGAATTTATTTTTGATTGTACCAAAAATTACAAAAATAAGTATTTAAAGCTATCAGGCAATTAGGTCTTTGCTTAAGGAAAACCAGATTTTGGACTAAATTACCATTTCTACAAATACTAGAAAATCACTAAATGCAAACACAGTATATTGCAAAATTAAGATAGTATTCCTCATATAACACTGGACAGCAAAAACTTATCTCCACTCCCAGTTATTTCTGATGAAGATATCATTAAGTATTTTGACCCAAATCCAGGGATGGATGTAAGCAATAGTTACAATATTATATAAGGCTTAAGATAACAATGTTGCCTTTGAATTACATAATTTTTACAAGCATAAATAATTTTTACCTCAGATAGTTTGATGAATTCTGAATATAACTAGATCCTAGTCTAAATCAAAGGGTGATGTGAAAAAAGATACATATTGTGTTTATACTTGCCATCATTAGAGAGTTATGGGGTATTTTCTTTTAATAGCATTGTTGGAACAAGTATTTTGTTTTTATATTGGTATTGCTAAAAAGTTGCTTTTATAAATCTCTATCCACCAGTAATTTAAAATATTGCTGGATTAAGTTGTTTCAGACTACAGTAGTTATTTAGGTATTCCACTTTCACTCCTCAATAGATTTTATGTATTTCTCATATGCTTCTTCACTCATTAGTCATCAAGTTCTGAAGGATTACTCAGTGTCATCTTGATTAGCCAACCATCTTCATAACAAGATTTGTTGATAAGTCCGGGATTTTCTGCAAGAGCTTCATTAATTTCTGTTATTTCTCCTGCAGAGGAGAATAAAGTTCACTAGCAGCTTTCACACTTTCCAAAGCACCAAATTCACCCTGTTTGTTCAACTCTGTCCCAACCTCAGGAAGACTACAGTAAACAACATCTCCCAAAGCTTCCTGTGCCATTCTCTGTTGTCATACATTCATCTTTCTCTGTGTATTTTCGCACCAGAGCAGAGGCGAGCCTGTGCTCAGCGTCCAGACGGCGCCCAACCCCAGCCCCAGCGCGGAGGCGGGTAGGTTGGGGCAGGCGCCGAGGCCGCGCGCTGGCCGCAGACGGCGACGCGCAGGCTGCAGGCCGCGATGTGCGCGCTGCGGCCGTGCGCAACGCAGTGTTCGCCGGGTGCGGAGAGTGGCTATGCCGCGATTCGAACACGCGGCCGGCGGGGACGGAGCAGCGACCACGATTATTTTTTAAAGTCACATTTCCCAAGTCATGTTTACAGACACACAGGCTAAACAGGAAAAGCCGAGTGAATTTGCTGAAGCTGCCCCTTTGCCTGTAATACCTCCATCCAAACCTGTATGGACTGTACCACAATTCAAGCCTATCTCAAAATGCTGTCTACTTTCCCATTCTTAGCTAGATTTATTGCCTTCCTCTTAGAGCTCCGGGAGCACTTTGTACTTTCTTGGGTCACACAATACCTTCTAGTTTGTGCTTATAACTATCTGTGTACTTCCTTTATCCCAGTCACAGTACAGAAAGTGCCCTGAGGGCATCAACTGTGTCTTAAACACTTATGCATCCTCTATTGGGCACAGAAGGGGCAATCAATGGGAAGCACATATCAGTGTTCACGAAAGAAATATTACTCCTACTACTTCACCACTTCTGATGTCCTAGTTGAATGAATACCCAATTGTGTAATTCAAGAACGCCTCAATTTTATCTGCTTAACATCTCTATACCTCTTGTTTAACAACAGATTGCTATTTTGCCCCCGAAGCAGGCATGGAAACCCTTAAGTGTCTGTCATTTCTGTATTCTTAGCTCAGGTGTTAAGAAAAGTGTTGTTGAATAAATGAGTTGCTTCCTTACTGTGAGGATTTGTGTTTCACGTTTCCATCTAAGTCTTTTACTAGGGCACTGGGCCAGCTTCTCATTGCTTTGACAAGAAGGTGTGATGAGGTCTGTTCTTACTCTAGGGGCATTCTTCAAACACTCATTATGCATAACTCCATATGTGTATGGATTGGAGAGTATATCCCTACCCAAAGATTCCCCTTGTACAGACTTTAGAAACTGAAAGTATAGTACCTGCCAAATTCACAGGAGTTAGGAGCTGAGGTTATTAATTTGTTCAGATAGTATTAATTTGTTCTGCCAAGACATGTAAGAACAAGCATTAATTTAGTTCGTAAGTTTAATGAATAATTGGAAGAACCAAACTTCTAAGTAAGTTAATAAACTCTTATGGTACAACTAACTTGCAATTATACTAGGAAAAGGTGCCCAGACAGATGACATTGGGCTGCTTGTTACTTTATACAGAAAATGTATAAAACACATAAAATCCATCTTTTCTAAAGTGCATTTCTTAATGTTAAGATTTGAAATGGATGAAACCCTATCATTCTTCACAGAAAGGGTTCTCCTTTAGAATAAGAGTTAGCTCATTATTTTTTTAAAATAAAATTTGCATTTTAGAATAGCATTTGATTTCCAAAGATAGAACAGAGAATTCCCATTTACCCCTCACTCAGTTTCCCCTACTGTTAACATCCTGCACCTCCTTGTGTACATTTGTCACAATTAAGAAAGCAGCATTGGTATATTACTATTAACTAAACTTGATGCTTTTCTCATATTTACTCATATTTCACTAGTTTCCCCCCAATGTTCTTTTTTTTCCCCAAGATCGCATCCATGACCCTTGTTTACATTTCTTTGTCATGTCTCTCTAGCTGGTTTGTGACAGTTTCTCAGACTTTCCTTTGTCATTGATGACCTTGAGAGTTTTTTCAGAATGTTCCTCAATTTGTTTTTTTTTTCAGCGTTTTTCTCAATATTAGACAGAGATCATGGGTCTTGGTAAGAAGATCACAGAGGTGAAGTGCCATTCTCATCACATCATTTTAAGGTTATCTTCTATCAACCTGATGACAACACCTTGATCACCTGGCCAAGGCAGTCTGTTTTCTTCGCTGTAAAGTTACCTTTTCCCTTCCTTTCCATGCTCCATTCTTCAGAAGCAAGTCTCTAGGCACAGCCCATTCTCAGGTGGTAGGCAGCGGAATGGGGAACAGAGTTAAGTTTTACCTCCTGGAGGTAGTATCTAAATAAAATTATTTGGAATTATTCTGTCAGGAAGATTGTCTCTTCTCCCCATCTATTTATTTATTTACTAAATCAGTTATTTACATCATATGGACTCATGGTTATTTATTTTATACTTGGGGTTATAATCTAATAGTATATTATTTGTTTTGTTGCTTAAATTGCTTCAGCTTTGGCCATTGGGAGTTCTTTCAGTTGGCTCCTGTATCTCTTTAATGTGTCCCCCTCATTTTGATTTTTGAGCAATTCCTTACTTTCTGTTAATACAAGTTGCTCCAGACTCATTTTGTATATTCTCTTTCCCAGGCCTAGAACCAACTATTTCTCCAAGAAACTGTAGTTCATTTTATTGGAAAATGGTGTAAGAAACCAAGATCTGGTCCATTATTTTTTGATAATATGATAATGACGTTTTAAAATGAAAGTGGGAGATGTGGAGGACTTTGATGATAGGTATTGACTTTGAATCACAACCCTGCCATGTAAGGGTGATCAACTGCCCCAATTTGCCTGGAACAGAGAGGTTTCTGGGCATGCGGGACGGTCAGTGATAAAACCAGGATGAGTTGGCCACCCTAGCCATGGAATTGGTTCATTCTCTTTTGGTAGAAAGGGACAAAACCCCAAATAAACCTACCTTAGCTAAAAAGGGAATTTAATGACCTATTTGACTGGGTAATCTAAGGATGTATGGGTTTCAGGGAGGGATAGATCCAGGGCTCAAGTAATATAATTAGGGCTTCCTCTGATTCCCTATTTCAGATGCATTTTTCTCTGTGTGTCGATTCATTTTAGACCCTCTACATATGGTAGGGAAAATGTGGATTTTCTTTAATGGGGAAGAATAGCTATCCTCATTTCTAGGGCAGGGATTATAAAATGAAATGTCTACTCTCAAATGTACCACACTCATGTAAGATGTTATTAATAGGGGAAAATGTGAGAGGGGAGGGGATGGGGTATATGGGAATCCCTTATATTTTCCATGTAAATTTTCTGTACTCTAAAACTTTTTTTTAAAAAAATGAAATACCTAGATGGGAAAGGCATATAGTGTAAATGAGTGGAGTTGACTGGGTGGAGGACATTAGGGAATGACAGGAAGTTTAAGGGGAAGCTCCAGTCATTGATGCTATGCAAGAATGCAGGTTCACTATTGCCAGACACTTCATTTTTCAAAAGAACTATGAAATGTAAATGTTACAAATTAATTCAATTAAACAACAACAACAACAACAAAAACAACACTACTCATACCAAGATAATACATTTGTGGGGCATACAGCTTATGGGCTATGAGTTTGCAACATCTGCTTTTGGAAATTCAGGGCCATTTCCTGGCTGCTTCATGGCTGTGGACATACTTGGGCACATACCTGCAGAGGGTGGTTCACTTAGTATTCTTCAGGATACATTTCCTGCTTTTGAAAATAGACACCACTTAAGTTAATAACCACTAAATTCATCAAGTGCTTGCTATGTGCCAGGCAATGTGCTAAACAATCTACACATCTCTCTTAATCCTTACAATTACCCTATGAAGTAGTTTCTATTTTATTATCATCATAACCTTTTTTAAAAAAGATTTATTTTATTTATTTATGCGCCCCCCCTCCTTGTTGTTTGTGCTTGCTGTCTGCTCTCTGTCCATTTGCTGTGTGCTCTCTGTGTCGGCTTGTTTTCTCTTTAGGAGGCACCAGGAACCGAATCTGGGACCTCCCATGTGGGAGAGAGACACTCAATCCTTGAGCCACCTCAGCTCCCTGCTTTGTTGTGTCTCTCATTGTCTTTCCTCTTTGTGTCTCCTTGTTGCATCATCTTGTTGCATCAGCTCACCACGCCTGCCCATTGCGCCAGCTCACTGTCTTGCTTGTCTTCTCCAGGAGACACCGGGAACCGAACCCGGTATCTCCCATGTGGTAGGTGGGAGCTCATTTGCTTGAGCCACATCTGCTTACCCATCATAACCTTTCAACAGATGAAGTGAGAACAGAGAGATTCTGTATTTTCTTCAATGCCACACAGCAGGAGAGGCCAAGCCAGGAGTTAGAACATTGCAGTCTAACGGTAGTGCTCCAATTCTTGGTCCCCTTGCTGTGCTGCTGCAAATGGCTGCAGATGCAGAGACTTCTTATCTGTTAGAGTCAGAGAGGGAGGAACCTTAGAGATCACCCAATGTGTTAACCGCCTTATTTTATAGACGGGGAAATTGAGGCTGAAAGCCAGGAGTGACTTTGACAAAGTCTCTTGGCCTCTCAGTGGCTGAGCTGGGATAAGTGCAAAGCTCTTTCTGCTGCACCTTGTAGCTCTGGGACTTACTAACTTTAAGGACTGAAAGTCCAGGGTGGATTTTACAAAGCATTCTAAAGCCTTGACAAATTATCCCTGCCATTGCTGTTTCTGAATTGGTACATTCCTCATGTCTCATACACTAGGCTCTTCAGATGGGGAAATATTTTTTTGTCTATTTAACTAGAAAAGAAGATTGAAACAATTATTTTTCTCTAAATTGGTCATTTCATCTATAAGCTCAGCTATCAGTATGATTTGAGGGAGAGGCTGAAGAAGGGTGGGGGAGAAATTTCATATCCATGATAAATATCTGTTCTTCTAAGGCGTTTCTGTCAATTCCTAAGAAATATATCACCAAGAAGCCTTAAAAGCTCTGCTTTGTCTACACAGAGAAATGGTCATAATGAACAGTTTCAAAAACACTGAATTCAACTGTGAGATTTTTAAAGATCTATACACATCAATTTAGCAGATGTTTTAGATGGCTTTTTTTTCTGTATGCAAAGATTTTTGCTGGTTGCTTTGAGGATATAAAAATCAATAAGACACATTCTTTTCTTCAAGGAGTTTATTACGTAGTGGAGAAGACACATATCTAAATTCTTAATTACAATAGAATAAGATAAGAGCCACAAAGAATACAAATATTGAGGAAGTACAGAAAAAAGAGCAATCAAATCCAACCTGGAGAATCACTTAGGACTTTCTAGCAGATTTGAGCTAGTCTTTGAGGGTTGGCTAGATTTCAGTAGGTGTAGTTGGGAAAGAAGCTCTTCAGGAATCATATGAACAAAGACATGCAGGTGAGAATCACAAGGTGTGTTCAGAAAACACGCAGTAACAAGCCTATTCATGCTGTGGAGGGTTCTGATTGCCAGGCTAAAAAGTCTGCTGTACTCAGCATGCAAGAGGGGTCTATTGGAGGCTTTTGGGCAGAGAAGTAACATGATCAGAGATTTTTTTTTTTTTTAGGAAGGTGAACATTACAGTATTGAAATGGGAAGAGACTGAAAGTGAATAGCCACTGAAAAAGCTATTGTGGGGCTCTCAACAAGAGCCAGTGCTGGTATGGACAAGAGGGTTGGCAGTAGAATTAGAAAGTTTATTGAAGGACATTGTGGAAGTAAAGTCCTTGGATTTAGCAGTGGGGTATATGGAGGAGTTAACAAAAGAAAGATGGCTTTGTGGTTTGGAGCCTTGATAACTGGGAGAATGGTTATTACAGAAATAGGGAAAAAGAGAGAGGAACTGTTTTGGGAAATAGTTTAGCTTACCAACTTAAAATTAGAAGTTATTGGCATGCAAAATAGGGGATGAGAATAACTGTTTATTATTTTCCTGCTATTTTCTGGTTCCTGGATAAAGTTCTTTAAATACTGTGGCATTTAGTCTATATAACACCACCATGAGACTTATACTCACAAAAGCTGATCAGTTTGCTCATGTGCTCACAGTTCATCCATCATTATCACATGTGGAAGACTAACTATGTGCCAGACCCTGGGCTAGTAAGTGACAGAACCTGGGCTAGTCTGTCTTCAACCAGAAGTCTTACTACGGGAGAAAATGATGTGTAAGTTAGATTTGTAAGGGAAAGAATACAGGGTGAAAAAAGAGGAGGATAAAATCATGGTAAACATCAA
Source organism: Cabassous unicinctus (assembly GCA_029593785.1). NCBI lineage: Eukaryota > Metazoa > Chordata > Mammalia > Cingulata > Chlamyphoridae > Cabassous > Cabassous unicinctus. The sequence goes on from JAQZBX010108185.1 coordinate 7,654, forward strand.
GGTTTGGAGACTTAGGGTAAGAGGAGAAAGACCCAGAAGAAGAAAGAGAAAGCACAAATACAGACAAGAAGAGAATCAGGATAGCATTGTATCTCCAAAAGGGAGAAAGAAATAGAAAATTTGGTGGTAGGCAGATTAGATGAGCTCCAGGAAAATGGGGGAGACAGTAGCATCAGCTTACCACTGTGTGGAGAAGTCATATTTTAGGGAATTGAAGAATAAGTGGATGAAGAAGTGGAGGCAAGGGAATAGATAAACAAGGGGAAAGAGAGACAGTGAGGGGCAAAGTGGGAAGAGTAGGAGGCCAAGGGGTGGGGATTTTAGGGAGATAGAGAATTTTCTGAGCATTGGACCAGGTTGGACAGGGAGGCAAGTCAAACTGAGCAGAGAGAGACTATGGGATTTAGGGCTGTTATGAAGGTCAAAGGGCAGTGGGAGAAAAAGAATGGGAAAGTTGGGAAGATGGCAGGTTATGGTCCTAAAAGGTGAATTGAATTTCAGTTTGGGATCTTAGAAATGAGCAGCACAGTTGATGATGAAGGCTAAAGTTTGACGACATTGAAAGGTGGCTGAGATGAGAGTGAAGATGGAGTTTGCTAGAATTGAAAAGGAAGAAGGCTGGTATGCTGGCAGGGTTATTAATGGGTATGAGTGTACCCAAAGAAGACAGAGTGCAGAGGCTTGTCCAAGGATGTTGGCGGAGAAAGACAGTGAGTCTGGGTCTAAAGCAATTGAGTCAGATGGGAAGGTATCCTTCAGGTCTATGGTCCACCATGAGGAGGGATGGTAGATGGTGGGGCAATTAGATGGCTTTCCCCTGAGATGAGGAGAGGTCATTGAATAAAGCCTTTGGAATACAGGACAGTCAAGTGTGAGCAGGTGGGAGATGTATGAAGAAAGCTTAAAAAATGTTTATTCACAGAGGAGAGATCTAGAGGGCACATTAAAGAAGTAGGCTGAGTGAAATAATGTAGTTGATAGTACATTTGGATAGGGATGAAAAGGCTGGGGCAGGTAGAAAGAAGAGAAGGATGGATTACAGAAACAGAGATTTGAGAAATGACTGGAGGGGATGGGGAGTTCTGAAAAATTCTAATTTAGAAAACTGGTGGGATTACAGGTCTGTATGTGCCCTAAAGTGGTTTTAAACCTAACTATTATAAGTAAATATAGGTCAAGGGTGTCATACCATATAACTATTTTGGAATAAAGAATGGAACTATTGTACAACAGTGCCCGGAATGCTTTCTTTGGATTGACTAATCAAGTAACAAAGAACCTGAAAAGGTCAGGAGAGGTATTTTTTTTTTTTTTTTATGGAAAAAATGTTATCATATATCAACATTGGTTTAAAAGTTGTGGCAGCTATGTAAATAATTTTGTGCCTTGGAGGAATAATTCTCACACTTTTTTGGTAATCTAACTTTCTTTGAAATGCTGTAGAATTTAAAAAATATGTTTCCATTTTTCTTAGATAACTGCTATGCCAGCTTTAAAAAGTGAAAAATATTCTGGGTGTGTGTGTGGGGCGTGTTGTTTAATAAGAAAGTAACTTAGATTTGGAGGAAGAAGTTTCCAAAAAACAAACCAACTTTAAAAATAACTCTTTTGTTCTGAAGTGCAGAAACTTCCTCTGGTTATAAGTGGACAGGGTGGTGTACGTTGAATAGATACCACACAGGATCTGATATCAGATGCCCTGCTCAAAGACCAACTTTAATGGAATGACTTGGCCAAACTTCTTAAACTTCTTCAGCTTCAGTTTCTTCAATGGTAAAAGGGGGGTGAAAACAACATATTCCCCAAGGATGGCACATGAGGATTAAATGTGATACAGTATTTGAAACTATCACCTCAGAAGGATGGGCCCTGGGAGCTTACATTTATGATGATTCTACTCTCTGGGGATTTCTTATGTACATCAAAGTTTGAGAACTAATGGTCTAGTCTATATCTGCTTTCTCAGCTGAATCTCTGGAATGTCACGTAGATTCTATAACCAAGAACAAAACCATAAGTGCTTATTTAATTGAAGAGTAGGGAGAGTGTTATAGTAGGTCACTGAGGGAAACTCACAACCGGAATTTTAAGTGAGGGCCACATAGGCAGTGGCCCTTGAATCTCTGACTCCCTTCTTGGCCTTCCATACTCCATTGGCTGATTTTTTTTGAGAGACAATGACGATTTCTCTTCATGATAGTGGGATTAACCCTGATTTAAAAGATGAATTTTCCTGACAAGATCAGGGTTTAGCTTCTGTTTAAAATAGGTCTTTGGATTAAAGCTTTGCTTCCAAATTGACTCTTTTGCCACAGGGTCTTTAAGATCAGTTCTGATTCAGAGGTTTGGAAGACAGTTCCAGAGTGTCCTTCTTTAGGCCTTTCCTAAATCAAATCCACATTTTTCTGGGCCTGTACTGAGTTTTTTTTTTTTTATGTAGAATTTGGGGAATTAGGAAATTAGCTTTAATTTTGCTGACTAGGTTTCTAAATAAGGGTATCCTTTTCATAAGATTGTAGGACTGGATTATTCCAAAGAATACCTATATATTTTACAAGCTATCAAAGGGTTACCACAATCTATGTACCTTTCCTTTCTTTTCTCTTTCATCTTTTTATTTTCTCTTTTCTTTTTTCTCTTCCCTTCCCTTCTTGTTCTTTCTCTCATTTACCTATTATTTATCATTCTTCTATCCATCAATTATCTCTCTATCTACCTATCTATCCATCTGTATTAGTCAGCCAAAGGGGTGCTAATGTGAAATACCAAAAATGGGTTGGTCCTTATAAAGGGTATTTATTTGGGGTAGAAGTCCACAGTTACCAGGCCATAAAGCTTAAGTTTCTTCCCTCACCAAAGTCCATTGTCACGTGTTGGAGCAAGACAGCTGCCAGCGTTTGCCAGGGTTCAGGCTTCTGGGGTTC
>JAQZBX010108186.1:0-10577 GCA_029593785.1 Cabassous unicinctus
TTATTTGAAGGTTTCAGCACTGAGACCCCAAAATCTTCAATGCTTAAGCCATTTCTAATATACTCGTCTGTATATTAGAAATGTTTCCTTATTAACAATTAAATGTGTTAACATTAGCTACGTGTTGAACCAGTCAATATGCAAACAGGGCATATTTGGAGTTTGGAGTTCAGAAAAAATCTGGAGTTTGGAGAATCCAGGAGCTGGAGACCCCATGGCAAGGTCCTCAACAGGGAGGTGGGCAAAGTGCACTGGGTCCACTTTCCCTCAGGACCCCCTCCCAACCACCCACCCAGGACCAAATTGACATGGCTGTGCAGGAGGTGAGCATGGGACCACCCCAAGGCCAGGCTGCCCCAGTCCAGTCCCCTGGTTCTCTGCACATCACCCCATCATGTGGCTGAGCTTATTTTAAAAGGGAAGCCCTCTTTGATGAACTTTTGACAATTCATGTTCATATGGCTGGTGCCCATGGTCTTGGGTGTGTCCTCCCACCTGCAGCTGATACCTGGAGCATCTTCCCAATCCTTGACTGGATTTGTCTCCCTCAATTCTGCTGCCCATCCCAGCCCAGGGGGCTCCTTGCTCCTGCTCTGGTGTCTCCCCCTCAAAAGTCAGAGGAACCCCCACACACCCCCAACCCTGCTTCCAACACCACCCACCTTGGGGACCTTTTATACCCCTTGCCTTGCTCAGCACACTCCTTGCCTGCATCAGGATCATGCTCGATGCTGAGTGAGTAGTTTGATTGCAAAGGGATGCTACTTCCTTGGACAAGGCATACCAGCTTTTCAGACTGCTTCCATCAAAATTTAAATCACCACTGAATATCTCAGTTTTAAGAAATTTGTAAGACTCATTCTGAAATTTACCCTCCCTCACCACACCTTTTAACACCTATGCTCCCCCAAAAGACAAGCTGAAGAGCACAGAATTTAAGCACCTAATCAGAAAGTTTCAAGCAGAGATTTTAAAGCTTTGGGCCTAATTAGTAAAGAGAGGGGACTCGGGATGTTTCTTCTTTCTCATCTCATCACATGTCCTGAAGGAGAAGTTGCAATTTGAAAACAGATGCTATGGCAGCACCAGAGTTATGGTCTGAACGCCGTGAGTCTGCACTCACAGGACACCTGCCCTGTAGATGGAGAGCAGGGCAAGCCCAGAAGTTGGGTGGCTCAGGGCTGCATGCTCCAGGAAACAGAACTCACCCTGTTGGTTCAGGAAAGAGACTTTAATGAAGAGAGACTTGCAGAGGTGTGGCCAGAGCTCAAGGAACAAGCAGGAAGCTGTTGCTTCCCCCAGCCGAAGGGATGCCCTGTGTCAGGGAGAGAGCCCACTGCTAAAACCTCAGCTAAAGCAGAGAAGGAGGGCCAAGAAACACCCTTAGCACCATCTCTTCTGGCCCCTCATCTCCTGTGGGAGCCTCCCACTTGCCAGACAACTAGACGCCAGCTGCAAGGGCTCCCAGGGATAGTCTGGGGAGGTCAGGCCAGAGCCACAGAGAGGGGCTAAGGAGATATTAGGAGGGAGGGGAAGGGGGAGAGGAAGAGAGGCAGAAAGGAATAAGGGGGGAGAGGTGTAGAGAGAGGAGAGAGGCTATAACCAACACAGAGAGTTCACAAATGAAAAGAATGAGCTAAAAAAAAAAGAAAGTGGCTGCCTGTGAGGAATGGGGTATGAAAGGGAAACCAAAACAGAAGGGAACTTCAGAAGGATGCATTTATGCAGAATATTGAGGAAGTTAAAGAGTTATTAAAAGTAGAACCCCCAAAATATAAAATTTTTAAAAGTTGAAATTGGCTTGACATTTCTCCTCCTCTTGAAGAGAGGATATAGACAAGACTGATTTATTATGGGCAGCATTCAGTATGAAGAAGAAAAGAAAGCAAGTCAAAGAAAGGCAATCACCCTGCAGGAAATAATCCAATCTTTCTCCCTCCAGAGCCTCAGGGGTTTTGCAGGCTCTTCCATGCTCCCACAACCATGTTTCCAAGGCTACAGGTCCTCCTGAAACAACGTGCTCTGATCCTTTTCCCCTTAACAATCAGCCAGTTGTCTCACCCACTATGTTTTCTGAAGAAAATTCTCTTTCTGTATCAATTATGAGTTGAGTAGCCATCTCAACGATAATTCCATCAACTTTTGTAAAAATGCGTTATAAGACACTGAGGCTGCTTTATATGTTAACCTGATTGGGGTGAGAATTCTTCACACCAGAAGTAAATAATAGGTGTCTCTTGAGTTACTGACCCATCAGGAAGTTGACTCTTCCCTGCCATACTTCTCAACATCAAGCTCTTCACTGCTAAAGAGAGTTCTTTGTGCAGCACATTTGACAGGTGAAATTAGATGGAGCAGTGTCGGGGATCAGGGTCAGAGGATGGGGCTTGAACATGGATAGTTTAGGTTTGTATCATTTCCCCTTTTTGTCAAAGTCAGTGCCAGGGTAGCAGATCAATCAAGTGCTGTTTCCTTATTCCAGAGCTTGTGGTCTTAAAATTTAAGATCCAAGTTTCATGTCAGGTATAATAGGATGTGAGCCAGACCTCCACAGGTAACTTTCTCCCATTCTTAGTGGGGAGGAATAGGTTGGAAACAACAATGCAAACATAAAGAACTCTAGAGTAGCTCAGCAAATTAGAGGACAGTCTGGCAGTTCTTCCAGAAGTTAAGTACTGAGCTATGATATGGCCCAGCAATCTCCCTGCTAGGTATATACCCCAAACAATTGAAAACAGACGCTCAAACAGATATTAGCACACCCATGTTCATAGTGGCATTATCCACATCACCAAAAGATGGAAGCAACCCAAGTGTCCATCAACTGATGAATGGATAAACAAAATGTGGTGTATACACACTATGGACTATTATGCAGCAGAAAGAAGGAATGAAGTTCTGATATATGTGAGAATATGGACAAACCTTGAAGATATCATGTTGAGGGAAATAAGTCAGACACAAAGGGACAAATATTGTATGATTTCACTGACATAAAATAAAGATATCTTCAGTCTAAACCTCAGCTTCCATTGTTGTGCCTTTGAAGTTATTTTTCCTTCAATCTGTCCTTTTTCTGTCCCTTTTACTCCAGGCTGCAAGTGGTTCCATTCATACAGATTTCCTAAAAATAAAAAATAAAAAAACAACTTGTTAGTTTTGCATGTAGTACATGGGGGTCCAAACCATCAGACAAAAGAACTTTCCACAAATCCTTTCTGGATAACTGCATTTCCAAACCTGACTTGCAGTGAAATGACTGACTGGTACCATGTCCAATTAAACCCTCACCTAGAGCACTGTTCTCTGGGGAGTTGCTTTCTATAAGATCAGAATTTTCCAAGCCATCAATTTTTGGTTTCTTTTTGCTCAGGAATTGAGTTCTCAGAGTATCCTTTTCCTCGTACATCAGAACTCAATTTTGCCAAGTTTTTTGCCACTTTAAAACAAGGGTCACCTTTCTTCCAGTTTGCAATGGCACATTCTTCATTTCTATCTGAGGTCTCATCAGAAGTATCTTTAGCACCCATATTTCTACCAACAGTCTCTTCAAAGCAACCTAGGCATTTTCCATTAAGCACTTCACAATTCTTCCAACTTCTACTCATTACCCAATTCCAAAGCCATTTACACATTTTTTATATTTGCATTAGCAGCACCCCACTCTCCTGTTACCAAAATCTGTTTTAGTTTCCTAAGTTACTGAAAACTAATATCATGAAATGGGTTGGCTTAATCAATGGGAATTTATTAGCTTGCATGTTTGAGGCTGAGAAAGTATCCAAATCAAGGCATCATCAATGCAATGCTTTCTTCCCAAAGACCAGTTGACAGTTGTCCTTGGTTCTTCTGTCACATGACAAGGCACATGGCAGTGTCTTTCCCTTCTCTTCCAGGTTTTGTGATTTCAACTTCTTGGTTCCAAGGCTTACTCTCTCTTTGTATGAATTTCAGTCTCTTATAAAGGACTCCAGTAAGAGAATTGAGACCCATCTTAGACCATACTTTAACTGAAGTGATCTCATCAAAAGGTCCTACATATAACAGGTTTGCACTCACAGGAATGGGTCAACTTTAAGAACATGATTTTCTGGGTTGCAAACAGTTCCAAACCACCACAGTTACTAAAATAAAAATTAAAAAACAACAACATAGGATTGTACAATACAAGCAGTGAACCATAATCTAAACTATGGACTATAGCAAATAGCAAAATTGTAATAATATGGTTTCATCAATTTTAACAAAGGTGCCACACTAATGCAAATGTCAATGATAGGAAAAACTGTCTGAGTGAGTGAAACTATATTTTCTGCATGATTTTTCTGTAAACTTGCAACTTTTCTAATAAAGTATTTTTAACTTAAAAGAAAAATTCAATTGTGTTTCCATATACCATTGATAAACAACTGGAATTTGATTTTTTTTAAAAAATATCATTTACAAAAAATAAAGGATTTTGGTCTAAATCTGACAAGCATATGCAGGATCTCTATGTGAGAAACTACAAAACACTAGTGAAAGACATCAGGGACACCTAAATAAAGGGAGAGTGGTTCCATGGTCATGAATCAGAAGCCCAGTATTGTTAAGTGTCAATTTTTCCAACCTGATACATAAATTCAACACAGTGCCAATCAAAATCTCAGCAATCTTCTTTGTAGATATTAACAAACTGCTTCTAAAATTTGCATGAAAGGCAAAAGACCTAGAAGAGCCAACACAATACTGAAAACAGGACAAAGTTGGATGTCACACACTATCTGATTTCAAGGCAGTGTAGTATTCGGAGAATGAATGTTGCTCAAGCAGTTGGATGCCTGCCTCCCACATGGGCAGTCCTGGATTCAGTTCCCAGTGCCTCCTAAAGAAGGTAAGCAAGACAGCAAGCTGATGCAAAGGGCTGGTGCAGAAAGCTGATGCAATGAGCTGACACAATGAGATGATACAATAAGATAATGCAACAAGGATACACAACAAAAGACACAACAAGCAGCGAGCAGATGTGGCTCAAGCGATTGGGTGCTTCCCTCCCACATGGGAGGTCTTTGGAGGTCCCAGGTTCAGTTCCTGGTACCTCCTGAAAGAAGGCAAGCAGACACAGAGAACATACAACAAACAGACACAGAAAGCAGACAAGTGCCAACAATAAGGGGGAGAGGAGGAGAAATAAATTAATCTTTTTAAAAAAGACAGTGTGGTGCTGATGGAAAAATAGATAGCTAGATCAATGGAACACAATAGAGAGCCCAGAAGTAGACTCACAAATATAATCAGTTGATCTTTCACAAAGGTGCAAAGGCAATTCAAAGGAAAAAGGACAGTTTTTCACCAGATGGTGCTGGAATAATTGGACATCCCTATTCAAAAACATGGACCTAGACAGGACCTAACACACCACATGCACAAAAAATTTTATTTTATTTTATTTTTTTTTTAAGATTTATTTATTTATTTATTTATTTATTTATTTATTTATTTATTTATTTATTTATTTATCCCTACCTTGCTGCTTGTGTTTTACTGTGTCCATTCGCTGTGTGTTTCTTCCGTGTCTGCTTATCGCCCCCTTGCTGTGAGGTCTTGCTGCATCAGCCCACCGTGCCGCACAGCCGGCCTGCTCTCACAAGGAGGCCCCTGGAAGCGAACCTGGGCCTCCAGCATGGTAAACGGGGGCTCTATCCATTGAGCCACACCCGCTTCCCACAAAAAATTTTATATCAATTTAAAATGGATCATAGACCTAAATGAAAGGTATAAAACCACAAAACTTCTAAAAGAAAACATAGGGGAAAATCTACATGACCTTGGGTTTGGCCATGAGTATTTAGATATAACACCAAAAGCACCATCCATGAAATAAAAATTAATAAGCTGGATTTTATTAAAATTTGAAACTTTTACTTTGGAAATAGAAAGAAAACAATGAATTGGGAGATAATATCTGCCAAACACAGATAAAAGATTTTTTCCAAAACATATAAAGAACTCTTAAAACTCAACCATATGAAAACAAACAACCCAATTTGAAAATGGCCAAAAGATCTGAAAAGATACCACATCATAGAAGATATAATAATATGGTAAATAAGTATATGAAAAATTATCAACATCAGTTGTCCTTAGGGAATTGCAAATTAGAATTACAATGAGATACTAGATACACACCTATTAGAATAGCTACAATCCAAAAACCTGGTAACAACAAATGCTAGTGAAGATATGAAACCACAGGAACTCTCATTCATTGATGATAGGAATGAAAAATGGTACAGCCTCTTTGGAAGACAGTGTGGTATTTTCTTACAAACTTAAATATAGTCTTACCAATTATCCCACAATCATGACCCTCAGTTTTACCCAACTGATTTGAAAGCTTATATCCACACAAAAACCTGCATGTGAAAATTTAGAGCAGCTTTATTTAAAAATGCCCAAATCTGGCAGCAACCAAGATGCTCCTCAATTGGTGAAAGGACAAAGAAACGGTGGTCCACCCATCTAATGAGGTACTCTTCAGTGATAAAAGGAATGTGCTACAAGGCCAAGCAAAAGCACGGATGGCTGTTGGATGAAAACTGCAGACTGAAAGGAGCCTGTCTGAGAAGGCTATGGTCCAAACTGTTCCACTTATAGGACAGCCCGAAAAAGACACAGTGAGAGAGCTGGGAAGCAGGTCAGCCCTTGCCAGGGCCTTTGGGACAGGAAAGACAGTAGGTAGAGCCCAGGGCATGTTTAGGGTAGTGAAATCATATTGTAAGGATGGGTACATGGCAGCAAGTATTTGTCAAAACCTACAGAACTTTATAGCAACTTTAAAAAAAAATCATTTAGGAATTTGGAGGAGGGGTTACCAGTGTGGAATGGAGATTGTGACCAAAAAAAAAGCTTAAGTGTATTGTAAATGTAGAAAACAGCCTCAATGAATGGGGTGGGGGGAAGAGGTGCTGGCCTAAGTAACTGGAAATGAATGGAGACTCTAAGACTGAAGGTGAAGGAACTGCGCATGAGCACTGTGCTCTAAGTGACTGATTTTATTCCATGGAGGCACAGATGAACAATCTGAAACACCTACTCATGTGTCCTGGAATGTCTTAAATGAGTGGAGAGCAGATGGTGGGAGCCAGGTGTGCACTATGGGAGTGGACGTTTACACATAAGCAAGGGGAGGAGGCTGGAATGAGCCTGTGGCCAGCTCTAGCTGACCAGTTGAAGGCAATTCTTGCTACAGAATGATCTATGCATGACAAATATGATTCACCTTTCCTTGCCTCCCAAGACCAGTGTTTACAAACAGAAGTTGAAGTAAATTGGGTGCAAGGAGAGGTGAGGAGGAGAGAGTGAAAATGGGAGTACAAGCATAGGCATAGGCAGCAGCTCCCCTGGTCTCTCTGGAGATGCTTCTCTGCTGAATTTTCATTTAGGCCTTCACTGGGTATCTTCACATAAAGATCAAAGAGGCCAAGGGCCCAGCCTCACTCACAGCTTGCCAGTCCTCCATGATGCTGCACCATGCAAATGACACAAAATAGGGGTGCTATAGAGCATGCTGTCTGATAGCAGAGGAAGGGGTGCTTGGGGGTGATGCTGAGCCCACAGGGGTCCTTCCTCAGTCACAGTGGTAGCACATTCCCACTGGACTAGCCAAATGAAGTCCCTCCTCTGAGCCCTCTGAACCCCTGTTCTCCTCATCAGCCATTCCTCACCCAACTCCTGAAAACTCATTAAGTGGCTATGGAACTGCAAATGTCAAGAAATGTGAACTGGGCACACCCTGCTCAGAAGCCAACAGCAACACGGCAGCATGCAGGGAGTCAGCTGCCCCATATGTTCCCACTGGAGATGCCAATATCCAAGGACCTGCCTGAGCAAGGTTACCCCTTGTTGTCTGTGCAGGTCCCACACCCACGTACACACACCCAGGGCTCGCCCACTGTGTCCACAGATGCCTCAAAGTCCTGTGCTCAGTGTGGACCTCACACAGGCATGCCCTGAAGTTGTATCTTCAGTGTAGACCCCAGACAGACATGTTCTAATATCATGCTGTCAGTATAAACCCCAAACAGAGGCCTCCTGAGGTCATATCCTCAGTGTAGACCCCACAGAAGAACCTCAAAGTCATGCCCTCAGTGTAGACCTTACACAGAGGTGCCACAAGGTCATGGTCTCAGTGTAGACCCAACACAGTGATGTCCTGAGGTCATGCCTTCAGTTTAGACCCCTCACAGAGATTTCCTGAGGTCATGTCCTCAGTGTAGGCCCCTCACAGAGGTGACCCAAGGTCTTATCCTCAGTGTAGCCCTCACACAGAGAATCCCTGATATCTTAACCTCAGTGTAGAGCCCACACAGGGATTTCCTGAGGCACCATGCCCCAGACTGCATGTGCCCTCCTGTGACCCCTCTTGCAGTGATCTTCTCACAAGCACTGTGGGGGGGTCTTCCTATGCCCCCCCCCCAAGATTCACACCTCAATAGAGCCCAGCAGACACCTGCTTTCCCTGGAACCCTCCAGGTGCCAGCCAGCATGGGGCGGCTCTCCTTCTGTCTTGTGGGACAGCCTGGAGCCCTCCTTCTCACCTGGCTTCCGTGGGAGCTGAGATAGCCTCTCTCCTGCTGCATCCTTTCCTTCACTCACACCTGGCATTGAGCTTGGTGTTCTCACCCAAGTCTGCTTTACTCTCTGCACAATTTCTTGCCAGTTGGTTTCACCCACTCCCAGGTCTCTCAGGATCCTCCATATGCTGAAGATCCCAAACTACACCAATCTGTGTCTCTGCATGGGTGGGCTCTACAGGGAGGACATGGCCTCAGGGAATCTCTGTCTGGGGCATGGTGCCTCTTGAAGGCAGATGGAATGATCCAGAGGGGAGTGCCAAGAGGCAGAAGGGAGGTGGTCACAGATGACAGCCAGGGAAGGCTGTGGGCTGCGACTTGGGAAGGCCATGGTGGAGGAGAGGTTGCCAGGGGTCCTGGGGTAGGGGAGAGTGAGTCTATTCCACCACTACCCTTGCCATTCTTGGAGCCCAGAGGCTGCCAGCGGAATCCCTCTGCCATGAGGGGCCTGATGGCTGAAGTTCAGGGGCTGGGAAGGAAGGTTGGAGGGAAGAGGGCAGAAGAAAAGGAGGAGGCAGGAGGGGTGGGGAGGAAAAGGCCACTGCCTGTTGCTGTGCAGCCCATGGGAGGTTGCTGCCAATTCTGTGTCCACCTCAGGCCACATCATGCTCCAAGATGTGAACCAGGAAAGCATTTATCGGTAGGTACAGATGGGGCATCTCCCTCTCCTGGGGTCACCGTAACAGGCATCACAGACTGGACAGCTCAAGTGTGGAATATCTGTTCTCTCACAGCTCTGGGGGCCAGAGGTCAAGCTCAGCCCATGGAGGCTCTCGGACAGTGCATGGTCTTTGCCTTCCCGGCTTCTGGTGCTGGCAGGGTCCTTGGACCCTTGGCTTCTGGTGCTGGCCAGGTCTTGGTCCCTTGGCTTGTGGTGGTGGCTGGGTCCTAGGCCCCTTGGCCTGTGGTGGTGGCAGGGTTTTTGGCCCCTTGGCTTGTGGCCACATGGCCAAGGTGGGGTGAAGCCCAGCTCCCTGCATTATGCACCCCCTTACAGCTCCCTAGGGAAAGCTCCTGGACAATCCAGGGAGTGACTTTGGGATATCATTGACACCTCTGAAATTTTTACCATTTTGTGCATTTAGCCGCTTTTCATTTGAGTCTCAAAATGAGATTCAGACTCCAAGGAGAGGAAATGTCCACTGTTGTAGCTCTTATTTTTGTATCAAAGCAGGCAGGGACAATTTAAAGCTGAGTGTATTTGCTCTCCTTCTGCTGTACACCATGTTGTCTGGCCTTCCTGGCACATGCTGTGGCCTGGCTGGATTCCAGAAACACCATTGTGGTCCTGGAGAGATGTCTGCCTGCCTGCCCATCTTGCTTTTCCTAGCTGTCTCTCTCTGCTTTGACTTAATCATTTATATTCTTTCATGCTGCAAGATTTCTGGAGTACATGTTAAAATAAATTTTAGAATAAAACAATCTGAATTCTCTCAGTAAGGAGATCATCATTTATCTTCATAGTTTTATGAGAATCCATAGGGGCAAAAATGCAATTTTTTTAAACATCTAAAGAAGTTACCTCTGGTTTTATTATTTAGAGTGCAATAAGTAAAACTTATTTGAAAAATGCATGATTATCAACATTCTCTTCAATTCCCATTGGGGCCTCTTTTGTAATATAATTAATTTCCAATGTATAATTATTTTATTCCCCAATCTTTGTGCAATGATGATTTTAATAAAATATTTATACTTGTGACATCCCCACTTTGGCCATTATTGAGCTCACACGTATATCTTGCTTGAGAATTGAGATATGTAAACAGGAGAGTAATATTTATTCATAAAAATCTTCTTTCTCTTTATTATCCATAAACCAAGAAGGATCAAAAGTAACAGTAAACTTTTTCATCTCAATCTCACAAACCATGGTTTGGACAGATTGGTTCAGTGGATGTGCCAAGGGCACAGAGGAGTTAGAAACCATTGCACAAGCTTTCAGACCACACTGCCTCATTC
>JAQZBX010108187.1:0-10576 GCA_029593785.1 Cabassous unicinctus
AAAAAAAAAATTAAAAAAAAAAAATGATTGAGCAATTTTACCAATCCTTATGGTCAGATCATTACTGAAATAAGTTTTCAATTTCTTTTTTTTCTTTTTTTCCGTTAAATTGCCAGAAACTTTATTTCTGTAGCATCAAAAAATATCTCAAAATAAATTTTTAAGTAATTATGAAAAAAAATGTAATAAGCATTATGCAAGGGAAGGTAGATTTTGCAGTAGAACTTATCCTAACGTCTCTGAGAAAATGACACAAATGAAACAAGAAAGCATTTGCTAAGAGTAAAAGAACTGTGGTAGGAGAGGAGACTGCTCCTGGACGATGGCAGATGTGAAAGGCAGGAGAAAGAAAGAACCTGGAAATTTCAAAGAACTGGAAAAAACGTATGCATAAGTTGGCATGAAGAGCACAAAGAGATGTGTGATGTGTGGTGAGAGATAGGATTGGGTAGGTAAGAAAAGTCTAGATGATGGACAACCTTGTAGTTCATTCTAAAGCCTTTAGACTTTACCAGGAGGTCATGGGGAGTCATGAAAGGGATATGAGCAAGGGAGTGACACGATCAGGGTTGCATTTGGGAAAAATCATTCTGACTGGAGTGTAGTAGAACTAATTGGAAAAAGGTCAGGATGGGTGAGGGAAAAGCAGTTAAGAGGTTGTTGTTGTAGTAGGCCAGACAGCATAGAGCAAACTAGGCAGATTCTAGAGGCAGAATTTACTCAACTTAATTGTGGGAAGGCAGGGAAGTGAAAAACTGAGGATAGTACCAGTGGTTTCTGGTTTAGTAACTTACTGGGTATATTAGTCAGCCAAAGGGGTACTGATGCAATATATCAGAAATCTGTTGGCTTTTATAAAGGGTATTTATTTGGGGCAGATGCTTACAGTTACCAGGCCATAAAACTTAAGTTACTTCCTTCACCAAAGTCTGTTGCCACGTGTTGGAACAAGATGTTTGCTGATATCTGCAAGGGTTCAGGCTTCCTCTTCCTCTTAAGACTCCGTGGTCCCAGCTTCTTCCAATATCAGCTGTAGGCTGGGATAAGTCTCGTCTCTTTTCCAAGGCTCATTACTCTCTGGGCTCAGCTCCTCTGCTCTCTCCCTAAGGCCAGCCGTAAACTATTAGGCGAACAGCTTGTCTCTCTTCCTGGGGCTTCTGCCTTGTCTAATAGAGCCTTCTCTCTTTCCTCACTTTTCTGCTTCTCTGTGTATTTACTTCCTGGGGCTCCAGCATTAAAACTCCAACCTCCCTTCTCTGCAGTGCGGTTTCTCTGTGAGTCCCTGTCCACCATGGGGGCAGGGATTCAACATCTTACTGACATGGCCCAATGAAAGCCTTAATCATTATTTAATCAAGTAAAAGGGAAACCTCTGAATCCAATATAATCTAATATGCCCAGAGGAACAGACCAGTTTACAAACATAATCCAATATCTATTTTAGGAGTTCATAAACAATATCAAACTGCTATACTGGGTGAGTGTGTACCCACTATTACTAGGTGTATTAGTAAGCCAAAGGGGTGCTGATGCAAAGTAACAGAAATTTGTTGGCTTTTAGAAAGGGTATTTTTTGGGGTAGAAGCTTACAGTTTCAAGGCCCTAAAGAGTCCAACTCAAGGTACGTAACAGGTAATTTCTCACCAAAAGTCTGTTGCCACTTGTTGATGCAAGATGGTGAGCAACGTCTGTGAAGGTTCAGCCTTCCTTCTTCCTCTTAAGGCTCTGTGGGTCAAGCTTCTTCTGATCTCAGCTGTAGGCTGGCAAAGGGCTTGTCTTTCTTCCTGGGGCTCGTTTCTTTCTGGACTTAGCTGCTCTGGTCTCTTCACAAGGTCAGCTGTAAACTATCAGGTGAATGGTTCATCTCTCTTCCCAGGGCCTCTGTTGTGTCTTCAGAGCTGTCTTTCTTCCTCTGTGTGTCTTCTCTGTGTATCTACTTCTGTGTTCTTGATTGAGCGTCCATTTATATAACCCACCAAGGGGGCATGGACTCAACCCTGCATGCCCTGATGATGTGGTTGAATCAAAGCCCTAATCTTGATTTAATCAAGTAAATGTAAAGCCTTTGAATTTAAATCAATCAAAGGGTATCATGCCCAGAGGAACAGACCAATTTACAAACATAATCAATATCTCTTTTTGGAATTCATAAATAATATCAAACTGCCACACTAGGGTAGGAAATAGAAAACAAGTAGCAGGTTTGGGGATGAAGATGATTTCAATACTAAAGTTTGTAGTTTGAGATAAGACATCCAAGTAGATAAGCCAACTAGGCATTCAGATATAGTGGACTGCAGCCCAAAAGAGAAGTCAGGTATGAAGGTATGTTTTTGCAGGCATCAACTTTTAGATAGTAATTGAAGGCATGTGAATATATGAGCTAGCTCAGGAGGAGCATGTAGAGTAAAATAGCCTGAGGCCTAAGATATAGATTTTAGGAACACCTGCTTTTAAAGACAGAGTAGGAAGAGAAGCTTACAAAAATTCTGAGGAAGATTGGCCAGAGAGGTAGAAGTAAAACATATAGAGGGCAGAGTAACAGAAATCAACAGAAGAAAGAATTTGAAGGAGGAAGGTCAAACATATGTCAAATGCCAGTTGGAGGTCAAACGAGATAGAAGAAAATGAAAAAGAGCTCTTTGGATTTTATTACACGCAGGCCACCAGCAACCCTGATTAGGACACCTTCAATCAATGGAGTTGTGGTGGTGGTGGTGGTGGCGGTGGTGGTGGGGTGATTTGCTCATATATCTCTATCTCTCTTCCTGTGAGGTATGGTAAGGCCAGATGCAGATCTAGAGAGAAAGCCCAGAAGAATCTGAAAGATTTATTATACTCACAGTTCCCTGCATGCTATGCAGGGTTGCAAGAGGAAAACACCAGGGTCACAATAGGGAAAACACCAGGGCCAGTCATGAGGCAGAAGAAGCAAGAGGGAACTGAGAAGTGACTTTTTTATAGTTTCCACGGAAAGTGTGTGAGGGTGAAGCAGGGAAATGCTAATGTGGGATTGTTTGACTATGTTTAAAAGTGGCATCCCTGCAAGTTTGAGACTGTTTACTTGTAAGCAACTCTAGGGTCAGAATCATCTTGGTGTTTATGTGGGGCTTGGTCACTTGGAAGCATCTACTGCTGCTAAAGTATCAATTTATAGAAGTTAGAAAAAGGTTAATACAGAGGGAGGGGAAGTACTAGGGTTGAAAGAAAACCCAGAATGCAGTGAGTTGAGAAATGACTGGGAAACAAGCAAACAGAGACAATGACTCTAGACTAGATCACCCTTTTGAGGAATTTGGCTGAGAAAGAAGGAGAAAAATAGAATGGTATCAAGAGTGGTATATAGACTGCAGGGAAGGGTTTGTTGTTGCTGTGTGGCTCTGTGGTAGAAATGAATATTTTGATTCCTAGTCTTTGACTATGACATGGAATTTGTGTTGACTGAGCATTCGTTCTCTTGGGAGAATGAAGCCTAGGGCAATACAGGAAGAAAAGAGTGAGACTTGAACAAGAGTTTTATTCTTAATTTCCTAGATTTCAGTCAGTCCTGAGACTCCTTCCTCATCGCTCCCATGGGACTTCTGGTGATAATTCTTTGCCATCTCAGCATTCCACGGGTGAGTAAATAGATGAGAACCCCAGCAGGACTCTTGCTACTCCCTTCTTTCAAATATGTTACTAACAATCTCCTTTTTCCTTCTGGGAGGATAAACGTGGGAGGAAAGCATTGTTCCTGAAGCTAGTCATTCACGTTTTCCATGAAGACTAATACACATTTTTGCTGTCATTCCTGTATTACTCTAGGTTTCATTCTTCCAAGAGAAGCCATTCACAGTCTACATGGGTTCCAGGTCAGAGTCAGTGATTAAAATCAAAGTACTTCTATTCCAGAGCTCCAGCAAAGGTTAACTTTCCCTGTCAAAACCCCAATTAAAAAACTATTTTTTTGTGGCAGGGAAATGAAAACTTGTTTCTCATCAGAATATTATCTCTCTTCTCATCTCTCTGTCAATTTTAAGACATTTTTCTTTCTATCCCCTAACTAGATGGAGCAATTAGCCCTCAATCAGGATTAGAAATGTGCCAAATTTTAGGCTTCTAGAGGTTTAGAGTTTAATTCTGATAATCATTTGAAAAAATCCACCTTAGTGTTAACTTTTTCTCTATACTCAAATTGCTGACTCACTATGTCTTAGGAAGTCTAACATTAAAAAAGAAACAAAAATTATTTGCAATTTCGCTCCAAACATGGACAGTTTATCCCCTAAAGAATTCCTCACCTGGCTTGCTTCTCCTGATTTGGAAGCGAGATAATGTGTTTCTTTTCTGATTTTTCCAAAGGTTCCTAAGCCCCTCACGGAGGAGGGGGTGAGGAGAAATTGATGGAGGTCAAAGACAGCAATTGCTTCTTCTATCTCAAATGAATTTTCCTTCACCCTCCAAGTGTTGTTCCCTACCCACAATATTTACCATGCACACTCCAACTCCACTCTCCTCAAACTCCTAGGGCTGGATTGGAGCAGAGGACAGAGATAAGCAGCAGCTACCCAGACTCTTGCATAGAGTCATGATTAGCTGGAAATCCTTCCTGTTTACGTCCCTCCCCCACCTAAATATCACAAAGCGGCACTCCCAACGCATTTGACTGGTCCTGCAGGCCTGTCCTGGGCACTGGCCTTCTTCCTTGCAATAGTCTGGCCTCTCCAAAAGAAATTCCCCTTTGAGCTACCTTTCCCATCACGTGATTAACATGATGCCACCATACAATCTATCACAGATGCTGACACACCATTTATGTTGCTTCAAAGTATGAATTGGATGTCTTGCAGTGCAGAACACAGAACTGTGGTGAAGAGACACCATCTGCAGCTCACAAGGCATGGTTGATTTTGGCTCTGATAGTAAAAACCACTTTCCTGGATGAATATAGTAAATTGCCACCACAAGAGATGATAATATTTGTGAGCCTTTCTACCAAGCTTGAGTTCTAACATAAGGCAATTATTGTTATGCTGAAGAATGTGAAATCTTAATGTTTTTGCTATTCAAGCTCATCTTCTTTCACATGATTTACTGCAGCTCTTAAGGAGCCAGCACAAGGGGGAAAAATTAGGGAGGTGGGAGGAAAAAGATAGTTGGGAGGGGATACACTTATGAGCCCAGCTTCGTGAACAAGTTTCATTGCCACTGATAATTTAGTATTTTGCTTTGATTAAAGCTCTGTTTTGAGGAATGTGTGCAGTGCCCTAAATACTGTTCTTTCAGCCCAGCCGCTGACGTTTTCTTTCTGGATTCTACTTTCAAAACAGACATTGTGGTGTATGCAAACCTGGGAAGAAAGGAAGGAGGAAATCACCATGCAAGAGGCATGCCTCTACCCAAAGACATGCTGAAAATTTGCCTTGCCGGATGCATTTTCTCCTATCAGAAATTTCCAAACAGATGCTGGAGGAATTGGTAGTTGACCAGACAGTTGGGCAATCAACAATAGAAACTAATTGTCAGAGAATTCTGTTAATGGTATCAACATTGGCACTGGTTGGCAAAACAGAAGTTGCCTTTTTTTTCCTTTTGGTTCTAGTATCCAGTGTTCTCTTCACTGAGGAAAACTTAAAAGTACTAATTAGGCAAATGCTTCTAGGAAATACTGACTCACTTCAGGAGGACACTGTTTTAAAGACAGTCAGACATGTTTACAAACAGCCCACCCTGCACCAGGAGACTGGCAGGACCATTGATATCATCCATTTGGAATAAAAAGTAGCCTTAAAGTTGTTCTGTGCCCATTAAAGTGAAATCATTCTTATTTTTCTAAAGTCCTGGAGTTCTGGGATGACTCTGAATACAAAATAAAATAAATAAAATAAAATCCCAAGGAATCAAAATGTGAATTTTTCAATTTGAATAATATGTTAAGAACTACTATCTTCCTTAACAGAGGTTGTCAGAGTTTTGGATGTAGCCTGCAGTCAAGTTTAGCGGGTGGGTCCCTCCACCTAAAATCCAAGTGCCTATTTTCTTGTGGTTATACAATTGAGCTCAGGGGAAAAAAAATTCTAGCAGAGTATTTAGCATTTCTAGAAGCTTTTGCATATGGGCTTTCCTGAGAGATTAACTAGAAATTGTCCTTCTCCCTTTTGTGTCTCTAGATGTCACAAAAAAAATTAACTTATGCCTTATTTGTCACTTCAGACAGTTGATAGACACTTTGCCAATGTCAAATTATTTCAATATCTCTCTACTTGCACAAACGGAATCAAGTAGAGGGAGGCATTTCAGAAGGTGACAAAGGAGAGGTCTCTAATCTTTGCATGGGGCCATTCTGTGGATGATTGTTCCATCCACCTGAACCACCTATATGTATCTGTATGTGTTTATGGCTTTACCTCTTGCATTAAGATGTGATTGATCAGGAAGTGCCATGCTATAATCTGATTTCCACAGATAATCAGAAATGGGTCCATACTTTCTATTGACTAGTAAGTGTCCATTATGAGCTTTATGAAGATTATAATATCGTGTAATGCAATTTAAAATGAAATGGAGTACATGCACAATGAGAAAGGAAATACCAAAGCCAAATTGCAATTTAGGTTTCGGTGTAGACATTATATACAAGTTATTTTTAAAATACATCTTTGCACTTAAAAATAAGAATATTTGCAAATACTTTGTTTTAATTGCAGGGAATCATAGAATAATTAATAATGTGTTGCATTCTAATAGGATTTTTTTTAATGAGCAGCCTTTGTACGACATCCCATTATAGCTCACTTTTGAATAGCAGGATCAAAGTTAGTGTGTTATTTGTCCCAGGAGAATGTAGCAGAAATAGAACCTGTGATACAAATGTTAATAACTCAACATGAATCCCATCTGTTACAAAACCCTTTTGTTTCTTGTCCACTTCTGAGAACTCTGCTACAGATCCATCAACTTCTTGTGGCTAGCAGAGCACTTTGCCTTGATTACAGTAGTTTAACCACGATGCAGTGGAGGGTACCTTTTTGTGTTTATTCTACTCCTTCTGGGCCTGAACAAAAGCATCTGGCTGTGCTAGTGAACAGAGAGTACTGTTTATAGAGGGGGAGGGGACTGAGGGAGGAACAGTGGTCAGGAAGACAATGGCATCAAGGGATCTTTGTTGCTGCCAGCAGATTCAGCTGCAGTATTGGCAATCTCAGGTCTGCTGTGGGTTTCACAGTGAGTAATGGCATCACAACAAAATTGACAAAATGGCTGAGACTGTAGCTGGAATCACAGGGCTGAAATAAACTGAAAACAGCCAGGATGTACAGAACACTTACTATTTTGCTTCAGGTTTGTTATCACAACCACTTTCATCAGACTCACCAGTGAGATTAAATCTCTCTTTGTAGTTCTTATCAGTCCTAATTCCCCTAGTAATCAAAATGGGAGCACCTTATATATAGTGAGGCCCAGATAACTCAGCAGAAAAGGAAGAAAACCTTTACTTGGCTCTCAGTTCTGACACCTTTTCATTATGAGTTGATGGCCAAGTGGCTAAGAGCATGAGTTTTGCTATCCGGCAAACCTGGGTTCAAGTCCTAACTTGGTCACTTCCTGTTGGGCAAATAACTTAACTCCATATATACCTCACTTTTCTCATCTGATTAATGTCAGTCAATGTACATCCTCATAGAATGGTTAAGAGGACTACATGAAACCATACTGGAAAACACCTAGCCCAGTGACTAACACATACTGAGTGCTCACTACATGCTGGCTGTTATTATGAGTGGAAAATGATGTATCCCATGTATCAGTTGGGGTTCATAGTACTGCTCTAATTCAATGACATGCCCTAGGAAACAGTAGATTCTTTTTTTTTAAAAAAAGATTTATTTATTTATTGTCCCCCCCCCCATTGTTTGTGCTCACTGTCTGCTTTCTGTGTCTGTTCATTGTGTGCTCTCTGTGTCTTCTCTTATTCTTTTTTAGGAGGCACTGGGAACCATACCCAGGACCTCCCATGTGGGAGGGAGGCGCCCAATCGCTTGAGCCACATCTGCTCCCTGCATGTTGTGTTTCTTGTTGTGTCTCCTCATTGCATCAGCTTGTTGCATTGACTCGTGTCAGCTCACTGTGCCAGCCTGTCACATCAGCTCACTGTCTTGCTTGTCTTCTTTAGGAGGCACCAGGAACCGAACCTGGAACCTCCCATGTGGTAGGCGGGTGCCCAACTGCTTGAGCCACATTCACTCCCCAGATTCTTTCTTGAGAGGTGCACAAAGGGCAACAGGCTGACCTGTCTTTCCTTCTCTGGGAATCTGAAACCTCTAAGTGGAACACATAGTCAAATAGTTTGCAGTGATACTAAAACACTGGTCCACTGCTTCCCAAACACCTGGGAAACTTTCTAAAAATGAATATTCCTGTGCCCTGCTACCAGAGAGTCTAAAACAAAATCAGACCAAGGAATCTCCATTCATAAAAAGTTTTGCTAAGTGATTCTGATGCACACAGCCAGGATTGAGAACCACGAGTTGAGAGTGTTCTTCCAAGGATTTCCAATGATGCACCAAGAAAGAAAACAGGCCACAGTAAGAAACTTGATGCAAACCCAGGAAGATGGCAGACAGAGAATGAGATGCTGGCAAGATTAAGGGACAAGAGATTAAGATTAAGACAGGCAGCTAGGTGGTGGTATGAGAGGTAAGCAAAAAGGCCATCCACTAGCCCTTTCAAGGTGCCAGTGATTTTGGAGAGTTGGCAGAGCAGGATCAGCCAGACCAATCAGAGGCCTACTGTAAACTGAGCCTCATGAGATAAATAGTGCACATACCTCTTCCAGAAACTAAAGGCCCTTACAGGATGACATTTTTGTATTCTCTTATTCAGCCATCCTAGTCTTATAGGGCTACTGCCTCTTTATTAATGGCAGTCTAATACAGGTCCTGAAAGAATTTAAAAAAACTCCTGTGCAGAAGAAGAATCATGAGGAAAAGCCAACTGACTTGCTATTTTTTTAGTTTAGGAGAATGATTCATTAAGCTTTCTTTACTTACAGCACAATTGAATTTCCTTGCATTCCCATCCCAAAAGTTAGAACTTGTCCTCTCAAACACACTCCTAGCAAAACCACACTGTGCATTGCCCTTAGCAATTTTGCAGAGCCTAAGTGCTAGGTTCATAGTATCTATTCAATATTTAGAATGTACTCATTGAATGGATTGTATATATTGAGGTAGTGCTTATTTCTTTGAACACTAGAGGCTATTTTTGTGAGTTACTTCCATTTTCTGTACAGTGCACAGTCAATAACTTGTGCTTACTGACGGAGGCTAAGACTACATAGGACCACTTGATCCACTGTTTTGACAGAATTAAGCAGTGGTTATAATTCTTTATATACAATCTGAGCATGTGTCTGAGCTCAAGGCCTGGCTTGGCTATTTCCTCCGTGGCTTTTTCCCAGAGCTTTCACCACATCTTGGACAGCTAAACTGCCAGTAAACTCTTTTTCAATTAACATATAAGTTGCAACCATTGAAGATTTGTGTGTAATGAGGCTCAAACTTCCCATGGCAATGGACTGCATCAACATTTTTGGGTGGACTAAGGTATGTCACATCATCCTCCAGTTCTCTCCATTTTCACCCAAACATAACTTCTACAATAACCACCTAACTGGTCACTCTAACATGCATTTGTGGCCCCTCCCTAAATCTGATATCCCCATTTGAGGCAGAGTCATATTTTCTAAATACATATCTGAGCATATCAACTTACCTTCCCTCCTCCCCAAACCTAGACAATACACTTTCAAAGTTTCCTAGGGTTTTTAATGACTAAACTCCTTCCTGTGGCCTTCATTGCCCAGCAGGTTATGTCCTCTGCCTACCTGCCTCTCAAATTCCATCATGAACTGTAGCTTTCCTCACTCTCTGAGCATCAGCCATGTTTGAGATTTCAGTTCCTGGTAATTGTGGCTATGCTTTAAGGTGCAGATACAGTTTCATGCTCATCCCTACATGGTATAACTTGTGTCTTTCATTTTTAGAAGTTACCACATTTTGTTGATATATGATTATTTTATGATCAGTTTGATGATATCTGTGCTCCTTACTGGAATATAAGTTTCACAAATTAGAGACAGTTTGTTTTTGTACCTCGAAGGCTTAGCATAGTGCCTGGTACATAACAGACAGTCAATAAATGTTTGCTGTGTAAATAATGAAGACTCTCTAACCAACATCCATTTCCTTGTTAGGCTTCCTCCTCCAATTTTCTGCAACTTCCACACATACCCAATCATCCAATGCTCTCATGCAGATCCATAAATAGCTGACTTTTAGCACACCCATGTAGGCATAGCCTTTGTGGGCATCATTCCATGCTTCAGACATCCCTGCCCCCAAATGAGAATGTACCTATTCTGTATTCTATTTCTTTACTACTCAAGTCTTGAAGAAGCAGAATAACTCATCAAGTGTTGTGTTTACCTTGTACCCAACCTTCCAGAGATCTTGTCTTAAATAAGCTCTCTTGTTATAAGAGTAGGGGTTCTTTTCTTTGGGGTGGTGTGGGGGGGACTTTCATGGAATGAGATTGT
>JAQZBX010108188.1:0-10567 GCA_029593785.1 Cabassous unicinctus
TTTCAAATAATATGGTTTATTTAGTCTTTCAATCATATTTTCCCTTATTTATAAAAAATGAAATGCAGATTTGTTTTTACTATTGTTCCTAATTCCACAGTTGAAAAGAGATGAACTACAATTTCAAGACCATTGTTCTAAGTAAATGAAGCTTATATGGGAGTCAGTGACTATGATAATCTTTAGGACTGTTCACAATATCCTTAAGCTCATCTTTCTGAATGCATGATGCTATTTCACATCACAGTTTGGCATGGTTATATGATTGAGTTTGGCCACTGAAATATTTAGGGAAAAAATGTGCATCACTTCAGCATGGGTGCCTTTAAAAGGCAGTGCACAATCCATCATATACTTGTACTTTTCTATGGCTACCAACAACATGACAGAAATGGAGCCTCTGTCAGTCAGGGCTGCAGAGTGCGGGCCTCAGAGTGAGAATATGTGAAACATAAGCCCCACAAAATCCAGTAATAAACAGATAACAAGATCTCAAAATAAAACTTTGCTGATTTTGGTCAGAAAGACTTTGAAATCTATTTGATTCCACAGCCTGATTGATACACTACCAAACCACAATAATAGCCATGCCCTTAGTATGATATTTTCCCAATATACCTTGGAACTTCATTAGCATTTCCCATCTCAGGGCCAAGACAACTTGTCCTAAGCTCCATGGGGATGGTCTTCAGTTCCAATCATGTGACATTGTAAATTTTGAAAGACCTTAGAACAGATGCATCTCAGTGTCACAAATGATGTCTAAAGTTATTCACCAAACTCTTCAGCTTCTCTCAACCCCCTCACTGATTTGAAAAGTAAACATACCTGCTCAAGACCTCTCTCACATCCTGAAAGTGAAAGGAAAACACAAGCATGTATCAATTAGAGCTTTGATTTGTTTTTTTGCAGTAAGATTTGGGATAGTCAACATAAAAAATCTCTCTAGAAATTAATGGAAGTTGTTAACTATTAAGACAATGTTATGGAAAACAATGAATTCTCTTTTTTATTAAAATCAAAGATAAACTGTCATTAATTTTCTCATGAATTTGAAATAACTTTATCAGTTTTTTCTATTAGAATAGAACCAGAATACACAAGGTTTAGGTTAAGTTTTATAGCATCTTTCCAGTTTATATATTTCCTAAGTAATTCTAATTGAATTGTTTAAAAATAGCTTCTAAGTATTCAAATAATTTATTTGAGTTACAATGAAACTTTCAATCATAAAATTTCACCCTACTATCTTTGTAAGAGAACTATAAATTCTTAATTATTTCAACCAAAACACGATAGCTATAGATGCATATGTGATTAAGATACCTAATGGATAACAAAGGAGTCATAATTGGTAATGTTTTATCTCAAAGTATATTATTAAATAAGTCACTTTTGACAGTTTTTAAAAGCCACCATTCAAACAAATTTTTACAAAGCCTAAAAATAAGGAAATTACTAGTCTTACTCTTTATGGGAATGACAAATCTTAGTTCTGGCAATGCAGCTTATGGTACTGGGGAAAAAGGGAAAGGAAAACATATATAGGTATTTAAAGATAAAATGAAATAAACAAATAAGATAAAAATGCTTTATAAATTCATTCATTTGATAATCTCTCATTATGTGCCAGGTATTGTTCTGTCATTATACTTGTATATAAAATACAGGCTGTTAATATGATTATTTCTCTTCAAGGCTCTTTCAGTATCTGGATATATATCTAAGGTGAAATTGGTGGGTCAGTTGCTAAATTAAATTATGAAAAATTCATAATTCGCCAAATGAATATTTGGGGATCTTATAGATAAAAGCATGCCCAGATGAATAGATACATGGAAACAGGTGTCCATCAATAACTATGGCTTTCCCAAATCACTTGGGGCTTAATGTCTTCATGGGAGGATTAAGAACAAATATACCCTACTCCTGTTATATGTATGCCTGTTCTTTAATCCAAAGTAGCCTCAACAAGATGAAGGGAGTCCATGTTAATTCCTCCCCATGTGACAAGCACAAGCAGGCAATATGAGCTAAGAAATTAGCATTTACCTTAAATTTTAAAATTAAATTTTCAAGCTAGATGATTTAAAACATCATTCAAACTTTTGACTCTTTGCTCTGAGATTGGGTTGCAAAGAAGTTTTTGGAAAATCCATCACTGGAAAACAATATATCATTTTTGACAGATTGTGAAGCTTCAAGAAGTGTTCTAGAGCCAATTTGTATAGAAACAATAACTTAGATGGTCCTTTTTGCTATCTGTTTAATATTATACACATCAGTAAATTGATTTTAATTAACTAAAATATTTAAACTTTTTATCTTAAAATGAACCTTGTGATTCTCTAGGGTCCCTTCTGATTCTGATGTTTGGATTTAGGATTAAGGTGCTAAGTAAATTATAGGCTGGTCTTTTCAAAAGAAAGTAAATGCATAAAAGGTCCTTCTGTAATTGCCAATGTTCTAGTCTCTATCTTCACCATCTCACAATCTACATTCTAAACCAGCCTTACTCCAGCACGGTGGTACACTGACATCTCCCCTCCAACTCCTCTGTGAATTACTTCAGGTCCTTACTTTGCTGAAATGGCCTGATTTGCTCTCCTGCAGACTCTGCAAGTCTGCACTCTGTTCATTGTTCCTCCTCCAGCTGCCCCAGCTGAAGCTGTTTCTTCTGGGCCAGGAAACCACAATGCTTCTCAAATTCTGATCTGAAGCAATGACTCTGCATTTTTTCTTTCTCCTAAGGTGACATAGTAGGTGAAATCATCAGTTATTGGAAACTGTGACATAGAATAATGACACAGTCTGGCCTTCAACCTTCATGCATTGGATGGTCTATCAGGAGGAGACAATGTACAGAGTCTCCATTGCTCCTAACTCTGTGGCTGATTGGTTGCATTCTAACAGCATGAAGAAATCAGAGGTCATTCATAAGAGACATGGCCTATTAGTCTTTTGCCAACAGAGTTTGAGAAAAGCTGCTGGTTTTGTGTTCTAATTTTGCCATACCCTTGGGGCAAGGCAATTAAACATTTGACCATTAATGAATGAACTTCCTTTTGAAATATGGTAATCAAGAAACTGTAAATGCAAAGGATCTTTACCCTAAGTCAAAAAAGACTTAAGTGGTCTCCAGGCCACTTACTGCAGTTGAATGTCAGGAATGAATCCTGGTTTCTAGCCTGAAGCTCAGATCTACAATTTATGAATAGACCTAAGGAACACGAATTCTTGTGGGATTATGTAGCAGTTTGATATAGTTATGAATTCCAAAAATAGATACAGGATTATGCTTGTAAACTGGTCTGTTAATCTGGGCGTGATTAAGTTATGATTAGGGCATTGACTGGGCCACATCAGTAGGGCATTGAGCCCCACCCCTTGGTGGGTGGGGAATCAAATATAAAAGGCATGACAAAGGACAGAGTTGGAGTAGTTCTGATGTTGGAGTCTTGAGCTGGAGCCCCGGGAAGTAAGAGAACTTGGTTGTGAGGAAGGAGAGAAGGCCCAGGGACAGAGATGAGCCATGGGAAAAGACATGAGCCATTTTCCTGAGAGTCTACAGCTGGCCTTGTGGAGGAAACAGGAGTTGAGCCTAGAGAGAAACAGAGCCCCAGGAAGAGAGGAAACTAAGAAGCCTGAACCCTGGCAAACTTCAGCAGCTGTCTTGCTCCAACACATGGCAATGGACTTTGGTGAGAGAAGAAACTTACATTTTATGGCCTGGTAACTGTGGAATTCAATCCCAAATAAATACTCTTTATAAAGACTGAATATGAGAGGCAAATTATCCTCCCATGGTTTCTCTAAATCTCATATCCCCTGATGATTGCTAAACATGTCTTCTTTTGATTAAAAGATGTAAGCTATCAACCTCTAATAATGGTTCTGCCAAAACCCCAAGGGGAACTCTCATCTCCTTTCTGCAATTTTCCATTACCACCTTATTCTGACCACACTCTAAATTAGTATACTCATACATTCCTGATATTCTACTAAAATTGACCAACTCAAGATTCCTTATTCTTATTTCTGAAAGATACAAATCATGTAAATATGGCCAATTCTGCCCCATATTAAAGACGGGGTTATTGAGAAGTAGGGCTTATAATAAGCCATTGGAAAAGAGCTGGGTTATATTTCAGATAAGAAGCATGTTATAGGGGGAAGGCTTTCATTCAATTCATCTTTCTTTGACACCATTCTTTTCAGTGCTAAAATTATATATACAAATATAGGAAGGAGGAGGATTTTATCAGAATTCTGAGATCATTTTTATCTTGACTGCTGCTTGCTGCATTTGGCTTATAAGGATACATTCTTGATAGTAAAGATCATGCAAATTCAATTTGCTTAGAACAGGGATCCTATCCTCATCTCTGCACTTTAGAGTAATTAGAAGAGGTTTTAAAAATGTGATCCCCCTGATCTTGGATAATGAGATTCTTATTTTATAAATCTGTGGTGAGGCCAAGATTGAAAACACTTGAATTAGTTTATATGACTGAAAATAATGAGTTTGTTAGCAATGTTTAACTTATACAATCCACATAAAAATGGAAAAGGATTAAACTTATTAAGAGAGAAAAATGTAACAAAAATTGTTCTTCTGGAAATTTTGTGTGAGGATATAGTATAAGAAACAATTTACAAAGAGAGATGGGAAAAATAAAAAAATAGAAAATTAGTAGAGAAGAATTGTTTGAAGCAAGAGAAAGAACAGGGATATCTATATAATATATTCAACATATGTATTACACATGTTATAATACATTCTAAAAATATAGAGAACTAGTTTCTAGAAATATAAATAGTTTCTCAAACTCAGCACTATTGATATTTTAACCATATAGGTCTTTGTTTTACAGGACAGTTCTATGCATAGTAGGATGTTTATGACTGGATGACAGTTATAGCACTTCCCTTCCCAATTATGACAACCAAAAATATCTCCAGACATTGCAAAATATACCCTGGGGAGGAAACTTTCCCTAGTTAAGAACTATGTATCACTTGCTGTATCCACACAAACATAAATGAAATGGTGAGTGTATTAGTCAGGTTTCTCTCAGGAAACAGAATCAACAGGAGATATCTGTCAATAATATGAGATTTTATAAGAGTCTCTCACATGACCATGGGGATACACAAGTCCAGGTTCTTCAGGCAAGCTGCAAACCAGGGGCTCTGATGAAAGTCCAATGAAAGGTCCTTGATGAGTTTCTGGGAGAAGTTGGCTGTCCATAGATGAGCTGGGAAATTCTCTCTGAATGTTGAAATCACTTTCCCTTTTAAGGCATTCAACTGATTGGATAAAAGCATCACCCATTGCTAATGCAATCTCCCTGATTGATGCAGACGTAATCAGCTATCCATACAGTAAACTCACTCGTGATCAAAGTCCATAAATGCTCTCATATTACAATTAACCCAGGACTTGCTGGACCTAACACCTGGACACAATTACCTGGCCAAGTTGACACATTAGCCTAACCATCACAGTGAGTAAGGGAGAAACAACTGTAAAAGAGGGAATGTGCATCTGAGTACACATTGCTAGGAAAAGAGGCTACAAAAGCAGATTATCCTCTTCTATGTAAGATGGTCAATATTAGCCATATATAATCTATCATAATGTTTTGAAATATTCATTGTTTCATTCATCCAACAAATATTGTTCTTAAACAAATAGTGACAGTATTTGGCTCTATTCTAGTGCAAGGATATAGCAGTGAATTTTAAAGTAAGATCAAGGCAAATAAAGCTATTTATTTATAATTTGGATTATTTCAGTGGATACAAAGAAGAACAATATGCACAATATATCTTGAGGAAACAGAGATAATCCAGGAGAGTACTGAGGTATTTTGTTCTTCAGAAGGTGAAACTCAAAAGTGTTTGAAGAGAGGGAGAAAATGGTGGCTCAATGTGATAAGCAAGCTTCTTGTGGGCACAATAAGTCATTACCTTCCATATAACAGTCTTTGGAAGGGACCCTGAAGAAAAAGCTCCTGCAAAGAAAGCTGTGCAGATCTCTAACATCCCAGTTTCCTTTCCCCAGCTTAATAATGCCCTGCTTTGGAAAGAGCCAGTCAAGGCAGAGTAGGGCTTGTAACTGTGTCAGTAACTGACCACAGAATCTAGCTAACCACTTAATGGGACTTCCCATTTTGGCAGAGGCTCAGTTTAATAGAAGAATTGTAGCTCATTATAATAGTAAATTATCTGCCTCTGGGCAGGATTCCGATGTCATTTTTTGAACATGTGATGTATGACCAAGTATGATAAAGCATATAGAACTATAGAGCATGCACAATTATAAACTCATCTGCAAACCCACCTCACCTATTGAACTCCTCTACCCCAACCCCAACCTAACACAGGCCAATAGATTGTGGCTACTCTTACTGTTCATGGATGCAGGTTTAGAGATTTATTTCATCAACCTCCGCTGGCTTAATACAGCTCTTTCTCTTGTTTGATCCACCTTATTCTGGAATTCAATTCTTTGCACTGGCAAAAGAAAAGAGGAAACTCACAAGGGTCCCCTCCATCTTCTTTCCTACTTTGGCATCCTGAGTCAAAGGTTCCTGTATTTCTTTCCTCATAAGTCCCAGGGCCATTTGGAGATTTACCAATTTAAGAAGATATGATGAACTTTTTACAGATGCTCTGATTCAGTTACCAAATTTCACCCAAATATTTCAGGAAATATAAAATCAACTAAAACAGTACCTGAAAAGCATAGTAAAGTGTTTGACCACTAGGTTAAATATATATATTTTAAAGGACAATACCAGGATACAATTAAAAATGTAATTTAAAATATGGTCATTGTAGCATAATTTAAAATATTAAAAGTGCAATTATCCAAAAAGATGAAAATAGAGTTGTGTTGAAGTGTATTTAATGGCATGAAATTGTGTGTTATTAAAATTGTGTTTTATTAAAATAAGTATATTGTGTGTTTTAAAAATAATGTGTACATTGACACCAATTTTGGGGAAAAAGCACTTATAATGAATATAAAGAGGCAGGTAGAATTGTTGAATATGTACAATAGACAAGATGTCTTTTGGTGCTAGTTGGAAGAGTGATGGTCTTATATCTCTCTTTATAGTTCAACTTGTCAAAAATATTTATTCATAATAAGAAAAGGATTATTTGTAAATATTAGCATTATTGAATAGAAGATATTTTGTAAGTTATCATAAATGAAAAATAAATACAATATGTGGTCTAATTTTCACAGGGTAAAAAATAATACAATTAAAAACTAAATCCACTTTCAACACTAGAACCACTGCTAGAGGTAAACACATTTGTTTTACTTACAGGAAACATCCACAAAGTTACATATATCACCCATTTTTAATAGAAAATAAATTTATTTCTGAATTCATTCACAAATCCTACATGCAAATTGATTTTTAAAAAGAGTATGGAATTTATGTCACACATAATGTTGCACATAAAATAATAGAATTCATGGAAGCATTTGACATGATGGATAAAGTTACATTTGTTTTGGTGCTTAGAGGGAATAAAACATGTTGACATTTATAGATAGATCAAAGCACCCTCAAACAGAAAAGTACAATTGTGAGCCAAAACAAGGAGATGAAAAAGGCACTGCATATTTGGGTACAATGATGCTTAATCTAACATTTTTAAATCACATGGTTGATTAAGACAAAAGCTGAGAAGTGTAACTCATGCCCTAGAAAGTCTTGATGGACAGACTAAAGAGTTCAGATAATATTTATTTGGTTTTGAATGAATATTGAAAATATAGAGAACATCTTTGAAGTATTACACCATCCACACTCTATATGATACTTTCTGGGAAAAAGAATATGGGAACCTACTGCAAAAGTCTAGCTAGAAAGTAGCTAACACTGAAAAAGATAGGTGACAAATCAAGAAGAAGTATAATAAGATAGATGTTTCCAGCTAGGTATAGAGGGAATTTGAAGGGAAAATATCCCAAACCTTGACTTAAAACAAACTATCATATAATAAAAAAGGTAATATTTTCAATTTATATAAAGTAGTACTTAAATTAGGTTAAACATGCCAGTCGATCAAAGATGCATTTGACCTCTTTTATGCTGGTAGCTGTTGTGGATGTTGGAAATTTAAATGTGCTTAGAATATGTCCAAGAATTTCTGAAGGTCACCACTAGAAAGAACTCTACAGAGTGTCACTGATGCCACTTTGGGGTCAAAATATTCATCTATGTGCAAAATGAGGATGATAAAATAATCATCCATGCTCTTTTTTGAGTTCTTTCCAAATAATAACTCCCCCAAATATATGTTGAATAAGGGGGGACTATGTTATTAGCAGCTCCATTCCTGCTTCAAGGAACACATGCATGTAAAGGGTTTGAAAGTCATTTAACAAATATTTAACCAATGCTCAAAGCTGAGGGTTGTTTAGGTGACAATATTAATTAACATTAAAGTAGCTATAAAAACTATGCAAATAGCAAGGCCTTATAGGAATGAGAGTTATTTTGGAAAGTTTTCAGTAAAGATGCACATAAAAAAGAACCATATAGACAAAGCAGCCCTACAAGAAGAATTCAAGCTGTGGAACCCATGCAATAGGCACTAGGAACAATAAAACCAGCATGAAATTAAACAACCAGGCAAGCCTTGGAGAGGTAGATAGTCTCAAAGACTAGGTGGATTTCTGGGCCTGAGCAGGGATACCAAAGGGAGAACACCAGAACCAAAAGCAAGAGGTTCCCAACCTGAGTGTGAGTTATCAGAAGTTGGGGACGTAGGAAGTGAGCAGGAGGTAGGAGTCATTCTGGAGTACTGGGTCCTCTCATTTGCCTCTGTTTTTCTGGGCAAGTTACTTAGCATCTCTGGCTATGCCTGCTCCTCTGTCAAACAGCATGAAGTTGTTAATGTGGGGAAGAGTGGGAGACGTGGGGAGTGGGGCACATGGGAATCCCTTATATTTTTTTATGTAACATTTTATGTAATCTAAGTATCTTTTAGGAAACATTAAAAAAAAATATTAAAAAACAACAACAACAACAACAAAAAAACCCAGCGTGTCCAGATCCAGAATGAGGCCTCTCTTTCACCTGGTCCACTCCGGTGGCCTCCTGCAGTATTTGTGCCACTGTTATGAGGCTGTTGAGAAGATTCAATATGCTAGTAGATATTGTACCTTGTTCTGGCTTGTAGTGAATAAATTCCATTTTAAAAAGTGGAGGAAAAAGCACAATGAATTGAAGAATGATAGTGAAACAGAAAGTAACTCCATTAGTGTATTGACTATTTTTCTCAACATTGTATCCCTCAAATCTTGAACATTACCTGGCACGTGTAGACAATAAAAAAGTAATAGCTGAATTAATAACATAATACATGAATGAGTAGAATCAGTACAGTTTATGATAAGAAGCTGACACAGGAGAGAATTTAAAAGATTCAGATTTTGCTGTTTTATATGTGATCTTGCTTTATACCTCCATGACTCTGACAGGTGTTAGAAATTTTTTTCTATTTTACATAGGTTTAATTAGAAACACAATAGAGCAATATATTTGTTCACATTTATGGATGACTTGTTAACATATATAACTTGAATCCAGTTTTCCTATTGCCTGGTAGACTAAGGAAAGGTCACAGTGGCCAAAAAAAAGAAAAAAGAAAAAAAAGAAAGTCAGGGCAAACCTCAAGGCTGAAGTAGAGATAAAAATTCATTCTAACTGCTGAAATCATTCATTATCCCTTGAAGACATTCAGCTGTTTGGATGAGACTCTTCTCCTTGCTGAAGTCAGTCTCCTTTGTTAATTTTACTTGTAATCATCCACGGATGCAATCAACTAACTAAGTATTTAATCCACTAAATGCCCTCACAGTAACAATCAGACCAGTTCCTGCTTGACCAAATAACTGGCCACCATGACCTAGCCAAGTTGACTCATTATCTTAACTATCACATTTCAGGCCTTCTCAACTTGGGAGCTGATTTTTTAACTATCCTTTAATAAGAGTGAATTTCCCCCAATGACTTGCATCCTCTTCTGGGGAAAGGAATAGTGTTCTCAATTGTATGTAGGACAGTTGTATTATGTTAGTTGAAAGGATGACTGTGATATTGCCTTTGTTTGGAGACTAAATATGGTTTATAGGAGCTACCATATGGATGACAAGTTGACAAGGGGTAGACTGTGATGGTTACTTTTACATATCAATTTCATTAGGATATTGTGTCTAATTGGTCAAGTGAGATACAGTCATTTTGTTACTATCAGATTATTTCATAGATAGATTTACAACTATAACTGATGGCATCTACAATCAGTAAAGGATATTGTTCTTAGCAGTGGATATCTTAAAGTTCACTATTTTTATACAGTGAATCATTTGCTTTAAGATCACTTTTCATTTATAATATAACATTTCTCAACTTTAGAAATTCCATTGTTTTTCTTTATATCTTCTATTTTCACCTCATTTATGTTCATGTATTCTTTTTTTTTTATTGTGGGTAAAAATCAAATTTTTCACAGTACATACTAATATTTGTAAAAT
>JAQZBX010108189.1:0-10576 GCA_029593785.1 Cabassous unicinctus
TTTTTTTTTTTGAGAGGAAGTGTGATCACCAGACTGTTACGAGCATAGCAAAAAGAGCGGTGCCTAAGGTGGCTTGTGCCTTTGGCAATGTCCTCCTTTTACAGAACACGGACTTAGATATTGACCCATCCAGTCCCACTTTACATTGAAAATAATGACAAGGAGACAGAACCACTTTGGCCATGAACAGCTGAATTGATACAAGAGGGCAGGAGTTGACTCCCTTTAAAGGTGAGATGCCAAGCAGCTGTCCCCTTGCCTTCTGGCATGGGGACTCAGGAGACAGTAGTCAGGGAGCTACCTAGAGGACTCCTTTACGCTAAAGAGCCTCTTGCAGACATTCTGCCAATTAGTAGTTACTCATTTGAGTTTCTCTTTTAAAAAGCAACAGTAGCAGCCTATTGATCAAACCTTAATGTAGATTACTTGAATTAAAAAGTCTGATTCTTCCTGAAGTCTAAATGAATAATGAATTTTGGGGTTATGCCTTTGGATTTTGGAGAAAGGAGTTCCACTGGAGACTATGAGTGGACAGGAAGGAGAGCAGTTTCAGAGTGTGTTGCTCTCCTGGGGAAGGTAGTTGAAGCCATGCTAGTGGGAGTCAGGACTGGGAGTGCATTATTTGGAGGGAACACCAGGAGATAAGAGAGGAAGACAGCTGGGGACAGGGGATTGGGTCCTCGGAGGGAGCAAGCCCACTCCCATGAGAAATCCTTCAATTTTCTGCCTTTGGTTGCAAAATAATGTCTTCTTTGGCATTGATTGAAGAGCCTTTTCCTCTCTTCCCAACCATATTCCTTACCCTCTCTTGGACTTCCCAGCCTGGTCTGAGACCAGAGACATAGAGATGGGGCCCTCCTCAGGGAATACCCCAATATTCTGCTGACTCCAGCGTGCCCCTGCAGGCTCAGCTAAAGGAACACTTCAGGTTTCCTTTCCAAGACATCTGGACTGGCTGGGGGAGGGGGAAAGGCCTGGAAATGGGGGAGGGGTGGATTTTATGTTTATACTAGTTTGTGTTTCTATTTTTCATAAGAAGTATGCATTTAGGTATTATTTGAATAATGCAAAGATAAATTTTTAAAATGAGAAATCTTTCAAAAGCATATGAGAGCAATAAGGCTACAACACTGGTACCTGAGAGAGAGTCACGGCTGTGGGGGCACCCAGACTGGCCACCCCACTTTCTTCATTGTTCTTTGTGCATGCCTGGACCTGCTCTCTTTATTGAGAAGGGGGAAAAAGATA
Source organism: Cabassous unicinctus (assembly GCA_029593785.1). Classification (NCBI taxonomy): domain Eukaryota; kingdom Metazoa; phylum Chordata; class Mammalia; order Cingulata; family Chlamyphoridae; genus Cabassous; species Cabassous unicinctus. The sequence goes on from JAQZBX010108189.1 coordinate 1,249, forward strand.
CATGAATCAGATCAATATGATTCCTTATTACCTTCTATGTGTACATGTTTTTCTTTCCTAAATTTTTAAACCAATGCTTTTGAAAACATTGTCATTACAAAAAAAGTAAAATGAAAGAAAAAAACACAAATGCCCATGGACAGGAGAATAGAAAGTGTGGTATATTTGCAGGACAGAATATTACACAGCATGCAGATAAAGGAATTACAAAAACATGTAACCACATTTATGAATCATAGAAGCACAATGGTGAGTAAAAAACCAAGCCCAGAAGATGATGTACAGCAGTGTCACTTTTATAAATAATATCTTGTTTAGGATTGCATATATATGAAATAAAGCTCACAAAATAAACAAAAGAGAGATAAACATAATATTCAGGATAGCAATTACCTCTGGTGGGAGGCATGCTACAATTGGATGAAGTTTGAAAACACTTTCCTGCATATATTTTGCAAAATGAATTGTTTGAATGTAGTGATCATATAAAAGGCCCATGGAGCTTATATATTATGCACTCTAACTTTTTAAATTTTTATTGTGGTAACATATATACAACACACAAGTTTTCATTTTAACCACTTATATATGTGCAATTCAGTAATATTAATTACATTCACAATAGGCCACCATCACCACCATCTATTACCAAAACTTTTTCATGACCCTAAGCAATCATTATGGTTTTAATGTATATTTCCCTAATGATAACTAATGTTAAGCATCTTTTCATGTGCTTATTTGCCATCCATATGTTTTCTTTGGTAAAGTGTGTTTTCAAACCTTTTCACAATTTTTTATTGGATTGTTTGTTTTCTTAATGTTGAGTCTTGAGAGTTCTTTATATACTCTGGATACAAGCACAGATATGTGATTTGCAAATATTTTCTCTCATCTGTAACATGTCTTTTCATTCTCTTAATAGTGTCTCTGCAGAGCAGAAATTTTAATTTTGGTGAAGTCCGATTTAACAAATTTTCCTTTTATGTATTGCACTTTTGGTGTGATGTCTAAGAACTCTTTGCCTAAATCAAGATCTCAAAGATATTCTCCTGTTTTCCTGTAAATGTTTTATAGTTGTGCATTTTATATTTAGGTTTATGCCCCCTTTTAAGTTAATTTTTGTATGAGGTATGAGGTATAGGTCAAGGCTCATTTTTTTGTATATGGACATCTAGTGCCATTTGTTGAAAAGACGATCTTTTCTCCATTGGATTGTTTTTGCATCCTTGTCAGCAATCAATTGGTCACAGTTGTGTGGGCCTATTTCTGGACTCCATTCTGTTCTATTGGTCTATGTGCATATCCTTTCACCAATATCACAGTCTTGATTACTGTAGCTTTATAGTTCTGTTTCTTATTTGTTAACGTAAAGCCTAAAGACAGTGTGTAACCAAGATGCACTTAAGGAGAAATACTCATTTTGTGCCTTGTGATGTCTTGGAGGAAATAGCAACCTGAATCTCCCTTTTTTCATTGATGTTTCTGTCTCTCTTCATCCTCCAGAGATGGATGAAAACCAGTAGATATGTGGCCATGTGACACTTGAGGTCACTCTGGTGCGTATCCTGGGTCAGTCACTTGCTATCTTTAGCCTCCAAAACGAGTTCTGCTGACCCTTGAGGTTTACAAAGCAGAAGAATCTGGTTGGGAAAAGGATTTCTAAGAGAAGAGATGTTTCCATGTAGTGCTCCCAAAAAGAAGGGAGCATGAGTCAGGTGCCCAGAGCAGAATTCTGTCCTAAAACAGAAAACTGGAGTTGTCTGGAGGATGTCGCTGAGTAAATCAGTCCCCCACACCCCCCCACCTTTCAAGTACATTATGTGGGACTTCTGAAAAACTTTAAGACTCCGTGGTTAAACGGAAAAAAGGCATAAAATTAGCTTAAAGAGGAAGCTATCTTAGGAGCCAATGCAAATGATTTGTGTTGTGTTTCCTGGATATGTGACAGCTGTTGACTCCCATTGAAGCCTGGTTGAAAATAAAATGCAAAGTTCCCCAGGAATTTTCAAAAAGGCTCTAGCATTGCTCAAGTCAGCTGCTTTTATCTAACTGAAGGACTGGGAAGTATGAATTTTTCGTGCCTTTGCCAAGTCTTTTGCCCATTAATTTAATTAAGGGCCCCAGATGAATGGGAAAAGCTGTATTATCTGCTTTATTTGGTAGTCATGGAAACTTTCCAATTTTCTTCATTTGATAACTTCAGGAATTCAATACTATGTTGAAACTTAATTTAATGACTATGTAGCACATGAAATAGAAAACAAAACCATGTCTTTCCTCTAGCATAAAACTAAAAAGTTGATCCATCCCATTCACAGATGTAGTCTGCACATACCAGGGGATAGATAGTCACATCTGTACAGTTGTTACGAGCACAAACTTTGAAGACACAGAGCTGCGAATCTGAATTCCAACTCCATGAGTTACCTCTCTTTGACAAGTCATGTGACTTCTTTAAGCCTCAGTTTCCTCATCTGGATATGCAGGTAGTAACTCCTCCCTTGCAGGGTTGTGAGGAACATCAAATGATATATGTCTGGCTCATTGTAGGTGCTTAATAAATGTTAATTATTACTCTACTTTGCAATAACAGTCCGAATGCAGAAGAGTATTGTCACTCAGCTTCTCAAATGTTAAAGTGCATGTGAATCCCCCCTTGTTAAAATGCATACTCTGATTCACTAGGTCTTGGGGGGGGGCTGCTGAGAGGCAGCATTGCTTACCAGCTCCCAGGTAAAGCTGAGGACTACACTTTGCATGGCAAGATGGTAAAAGATATACTATTACAGGTGTTTTATTCGTCTAGCCAGTGCTTCTCAAGTATTAGAAGCTCCCAAGGAATTTAAAATTAAATTGATGCCAGGTCCCCCCAACAAAAGAGGCCTGAGCATTAGTATTTTTTAAAGCCTCCCAGGCTATTTCAGTGGTGGCCAAGGTTGAAGCTGTCTGCCCCAGTGATCCTCATGTGCAGCCAGGCATTAGAACAAACTCTTTACAGAAGTTGTTGTTTGCAAGAAGTCTTCTGATTTCCTTGGTAATTTACAATAAGCAAAAATTGTTTTAGGATTTCAAATGCATATTGCATTTCATAAACTCCTGCTTTGAAAATCAAGCTTGAAGGGTACATTTGCATGTCTTAGCAGCTTTAATTGGGGCAAAATTAGACCAAATATAGCAGTTAATCTTCTAGTTATTCTGAGCTACTCAGATACATGATTCATATGTTTGCTAATTGCTCTTCCCTAGCTGTAGACATTAGCCGGCTAGGGTCACCTATCTTAGGACCATTGCCTACACTATTATTATTTTATATTATTCTCCACAAGGCAGAGGGGCAAAGCAGGCAGAAGAATGAATTTTTGTCAAAGGCCCAGGCAGTAGAGAGGGAAGTTCTGCTGTATACTATGGGGAGTTCCAGAGGAAGTTATAAGCATCCCCACTCTCATGAGAAAAAAGCATAAATGTGGTCAGTAAATTTGCTAAATAGATTCAACAGAGTATAAACCAGGATTATTCTAATTCTTGTTGTGTCTCAGACTCAGCAACTCACCCTCCTTGCAGGCCTCCTTTCTCTTCCCTGTTTCCTGATTTATCATTTGTGATAGAGTAAGAAAAGGAAGTTCTACAAGACAGTAAAAGTAGTAAATTCCTGAGTCTGGCATATAGAAAATGGTTGGAACATAGTGAATGAACAAATAAATATCCTTCCAGGGCAGAGTGGATTTGGTATCAGGTGACTCTGTCCTAGAACCCATATAAGGGGACTTAAGTATTTTAGAGATGATTCCCTTCATAGAGGGATCTACCCATAAGATGTTCCCATATGGAGGCCCTGAGATGAGAGTTGTTATAGGTATCCAATGGATTCCACAAAGTGGAATCATACAGTAAATTCTGGAGCACTGCATTTCTTTTCACATTACCCAGGGGTCTTCTCAACCTGGCCAAAGAAGTCCAGTTGTGATTCGCATTGTTTTGCATCTGTCCACAGACTCTGGGCAGATGTGAACTCTCAGTGGTATCATAAATCCCTGTAGAAAGGCACAGTAATGTTCTAATTATGGTTATAGCAGAGGGTGGACACAGGATATAAACTCACATTCAGTTGTTTTTGAGAAATCTTAAGTTTGTGCATAGCACTGTCAAGGGTGTTGAGTGGAAATTAAGAATGCCAATTGGTGCAATCTTGGGCAAGTTGCAGTTTGATGGCATGAAAGCAGAAGTGGTATGGCCAGGTTCTCCTTTCTTTCTTCCTCCCGCTCTCTTTGTTGTTTATATGCCAAACCCTTACTTGGAACTTAATATGTGTTAGATATTGGGGGATATGGAAGCAAACTCAACCTGGTCACTGTCTTCAAAGACGTGCAGGAGAGTGAAGGAAAAAATTTCATCAGAAGAGAACTGCAATGTAAGTCATTCAAAAAGCAGAAAACACCAAAGTAATCCTGTGAAATCTGTAGCAGGATGGTCAGGGAATGAGCTGTCCTGGTTAATCAAATATCTTGGTTAATAAAGAATAGCCTTGCATTCCGTACATGGACTACCACGTTCCAAAGAATTAATCATGGTACAAAAGAAAGGAACTAACACTTGCTGAGTACCTGTTATCCACCAGATATAGGTCCTTCACAGTCGCCCCTGGTTGAGTTTCCACCACAATGCTGAGAAGTAGATACTAGCCTTGTTTTATAGCTAAAGAGGGCTGAAACTCGTAGAGGTTAAATGACCAGGTCAAAAGGCTCAGAATCCTGATACAGTCAGGATTTGAACCCAAGTCCATCTGTCACGAAATCCTATGCTCTTTCAACACCACATTTTATACTGAAACAAACTTCTCGAATAGCTAATGCTTAGAGGAAGCCCTCAGATATTCATTGAATGGGTGTTTTGATTGAATAAATGAATGATGAATAAAGCCAGCTTGACTGAACATAATTTGATCTAATCTGTCATGATTCAGAAATGACTTCAAGATCTTCCTATACCTCACTCAGTGGATATCAACTCATTAATGATGGAAGCAGCATAATTTCATACGATTTCCCATGCTTTATTCATGCATACACTACCTTCACTAATTTTGCCAATACGGACCATTGCCTACACTATTATTTTTTTATATTAATCTTTAAATCAACTCAGCTTTTATTTTTAAACAAAATTGTTTATCCCTGTGGTAAATGGGAATCAAGCATCACTTATACTGGTTAACACAGAATAAGAGCTAAAAATGAATGCAATGGAAATAAAGTTGTGTAATTAAATTTCCACCTAGCTACTATTATCTGCCTAAGGTTCAGATCCTGGGGCCTTCCTGTTTTATTAAAAAGAGAAAATAGCCAGTGTTAAAAGTGTGAGTCTCGCTGCAGACAGACTTTCTCTTACATGTAATTTAAAGGATTGAAATAGAACTGAATAGGGGAAAAAATTCTTTTCTGAGTAATTCAATTCCCTTTTGGCTTTGGATCTGCCCCATCTGACATCATCTTGCAGGCCTGTAGTGGTATGTGCCACACATTTTGGGCAATACTGTTTCAGTGGAGGCCACAGCTCTTTAAGTCGACAGACTTGCTCTGTATTTTAACTTTAGTAGCTGTGTGACCTCTTTAAGCCAGTTTCCTTAACTATAAAATGACAATGATAATACATTTTACGTGGGCTTGTTTTAGGGATATAAATGATATAGTTCTAAAGTGCCTAGCCTGGCTCATGGTAGGTATATAATAACTCTTAGTCCCTTTCTTCCTTTCTTCTTATTGATGAAAAAGAGGATGCTCCTACAGTGGCCTTGTATGAGGTGGTGGTGAAGAGCACTTGGGACTTAGAAATACCGGGGTCTGATCTTGGTTATGTCATCTTGGGCAAGTTTCTTAACCTTTCTGTGCCTCAGTCTCATCTTCCATAAAAAGTGGAAAACAGTATTGTGAAAAGGAGAACTTTTGTTTTTATGTGAGGGGTGATTTGGAAGGACTGCAGGGCTCTGGAGACTGAGGAGAGAGGCGAGTGAGGCGAGCAGCGCTGCCCGTGGCCACTCTGGCTGGCAGGCGTGGGGAGCTGCTGGGGGCAGGAGGGAGGCCAGCAGCACAGAAGGGGAGTGCTTAGAGGAGGGAACGCCACAGGGCGGTGGGTCAGGAATCGCCTAGTCTCGGAGGGAAGATTCCATTTTTGCACAGAGCCATGGGGGCAAAGGAGAGAGATGAGCCCAAGGTCTGCCCAGATGATGACAGTTGTGTCCCAGGAAGTGGGGTGGATGGAGCTCCTCAGCTCCCATTCTGGAGAGAACTGAACTGTGAAGGCAGACAATGGCAGAATGTCACGTTTTCTTTTCAGGTTTATTCATAGTAACTGTCCCCAAGGAACTATACATGGTAGACCACGGCAGTAATGTGACCCTGGAGTGTGATTTTGACACTGGAGGTCGCGTTGAACTTGGAGCAATAAAAGCCAGTTTGCAAAAGGTGGAAAACGAAACATCCTTGCACAGTGAAAGAGCCACTTTGCTGGAGGAGCAGCTGCCCCTGGGGAAGGCCTTATTCCACATCCCCCGAGTCCAAGTGATGGATGCGGGGAAGTATCGCTGCCTGATCATCCATGGGGTCGCCTGGGACTATAAGTACCTGACTCTGAAAGTAAAAGGTGAGTGGTTTTAGGGACAGAAATCCATGGAGGCATCTCCCCAACGTGGGCCCTGCATTAGCTACAAGTGACAGAAACCCACTAAAGCAAAAACTGGAGGACGGTTGTGAGGAGACAGAGCTGTCTCACAGAAAACAGCACCTGTTCAAAATCTTGTTTTTTTTTTTCTTCTGACGTCTGTGTATAAGGTAGCTGATGTGAGGGTAAATAGGGGTAGGGGCTGCAGGAATCAAATGGATTAGAGGAAGCCAGGAAAATGAGTCCCTGAAAGGCATGAGGGTACCAAAGATAAACTTCGTCTAATTCACAGTTTTCCTAAAGAATGGCCCTGATATGATTATTAAGCTATCCTTTCAGAATTAACTCCTATAGTCCAGAGTTTTTTAAAGTATGGTTTGCCATCCATTAACAGGTTAAAAATCCAGTTTAGTGAGTAGCAACCAGCTGGGTGTTTTTTTTCAATAAAATGAATATAACAGAATAGAACAGGACAGGACAGGACAGGACAGGATAGGATAGGATAGGTTAGGATAGGATAGGATAGGATAGAAAATATCAGAAGGCTTTACATAGTAAGGCTGAGTAGTGAAATTTGTTTCTGAGGGTGTATGTGTGTATGTGTATGTGTGTTATGTGATCATTTAATTCTTTTTCTCACTGTGGGTTATAGGGTAAAAAGTTTGGAAAACACTGCTCTAGTTCAAGCTCCATCTCCTGCAGATGAAGCCGCCAAGCTTCAGAGAAGTGAAGGGGATGCCCCCAGGGTGCTGTCCTCATTCCTTTGGGTTCAAGGCTCTCTCCACCCAACACAAGCCAAGAGGGCACATCTGCAGAAAACCTTCACATTCTTGTTTGTTTGAGGAAAGGTCATTTTGAGAACTGCAGGGTGACAACTATAGAAGAATAGATTTAGCTCTGCTCACTGGCTTGTGCTTTTCAGTGAAACTATGCCAGGATTTTTCTCACCCTTCCTCACCTCACCCAATAGGCCTCAAGATCTGTTCTGTCTCCTGGAGGGTCTGCGGGTTATGAATGACCTGGCAGCAATGCTCTGAGTCTATCATCTGGTACAAAGAAGGAAGGAACTAGATTAGACATGAGGGTGCATGCTGTTTTCCCGACGTGATCTTGGGTAGGTTATTTCACCTTTCATAACCTCAAGTTTTCCTTATTTGCAAAATGAAGATGATAGTGGCACCAACAAGGGGGTTGCTGTGGAGATTGAAAGAGATAATGAATCTAAAGATCTGAGCCTGGTGCTCGGCACAGCGGGAATGTCCAGAGATTTGGTTAATGGCTGCTCCATGATTGCTTTCCCCAAATCCCAGTCAATGAACCACCAGGAAAGCACTTTCTTGCTTGCATTCCCCACATCCAGGCATCAAATGAGAGGAACTATGGGACACTGGAATTAGTCTGAGCTCAGTTAAGGTGGGGAAATGATTCTTATGATTCCTAATGTACTCTGAATCTGCATCCCTAAATCACCAGTCCCACATTTATTTATCTCTGTTTGAATGCTGTGGTACTTTCCAGGGTCTTTGAGCAATTGGGGGTCAGGCATTCCACTCTTTTCCTCAGGCCAGGGCTGCCCCCTTACTCCTGGCAAGGCACTCTGCCTATTTTCTAACCTAGACCAGGGATTCCTCAGGCTTGCAGTAGAATTGTTCCTAAAAGTAATGGTCTTCAATCTGGGGTATGTGAGTGTTACTGGATTTTGTCTAGGATTTGACTATGCTGCAGAAATGAATTTCAAGAGCTCGTCTGGTTAGTGAGGCCAGTAATTTGTTAAGGTAGAGAGGGAAGAGAAATGGGAGAAAATAACAGATCGTAGGTCCCAGGTAGAGAGGAAGGGGCTGAAGAGTCATGAAGAGGACTGATTTACAGACTACAATTTCCCATTATAGATGGAGAGGAGAGAGGGATTTGGCCTTTGCTCTTGCTTTTTAAACCATTAATTATTTCACCCCTTTGCTAATGGCATGGGAGGAGTTCCAGCTGTTTGCTGTTTTGATTGATTATCCCACCCATCAATGCCCCAGGATCACCCAATGATAATGTCCCTGGAGAATATCCAGGTTTTCTCCTGGTTTCTGGAGGAAATCTTGTTCTGGATGGGATTCTCGTGAGGGTCTTCCAGCAGCCACCTTGGGGGTGTCAGTGTCCACATGGACTTCTTGCCAGGTTCCAGATCCATGCACTGATTCCCTATTTTACTAGCCTGCTTCATTAGGATCACAAAGACTTCCTCAGGGGTGCATGGGCACAGGCAGTTCTGGAAAACCAGTTTCTAGGTCCTCCTCTTCCACAAGAACTCTTTCCCAAAATTGATGTGCTTGAGAATGTGCCCGCCAGGGAAGGTTCTTGGGTTTCCCCTAAGGCACTTCCTCTTCTACTATTGCTGTGTCCTACTTCATAAAAAGCCTGCCTCACACCCATCTTGAATATAGTGCATTGCCCCACGGTGTAAAACCTGCATTGCGCTAAACAAAAATATGGATATCTTATAAGACTGTAATGACTAACAAGTCCCTTTGCAAGTCAGATGGTGTCTCTGCTTTAAAAAAAATTGAAGGAGTACTCAATAGAATTATCAGCTGATAATTAAAAATTATATAATTGTTGCCATATAAATCATAGAGTTGAAAAAATGAAGTGACAATGCTGTAACAAAACTGCTTCCATCCCC
>JAQZBX010108190.1:0-10576 GCA_029593785.1 Cabassous unicinctus
TACATTGTAATTCAGTCCCTGGCTATCCACAGCAGTTGGAAAGTCCTCTCTGGGGTGGCCCACATTCCAGAATTTTCCCTCCAGGTAAGAGCACCTAGAGACAATGAAAGGACTGTTAAAAAAAAAAAAAACTATTGAAGCAAACAAAAATGAAATATACGCTATCAAGATAACCAGAAAAGGAAATGAAGAAAGGAAGCTTTCTGCTGGGGTTGGAACTATTGTGAAATTAGTGCAATCTTAAAAATTATATCACATATCCAGGACAAAAATCAGATGAAGAAGTGCTGAAAAAGTTCAGTTAAACATGGTGTATTTTACATGTCTAGAATAAGTTGAATGATGTTTCAAAGTATAGCCTTAACACAAAGCTAATCACCAAGAAAATGGTAGACAGAAGAGAGAAACTAATTCTGAGAGTAAACTCATCAAGATAATCAGATGCCTAAATATCAGCAAAAACTTTACAAGCTACACTAAGAAGAAAGAAGATATGGCACAGAGGAACAAATAAAAAAAATTCAGGAGAGACACAGAATTTGCAACAACTGTTCAAAGGTGTTCAAACAGATCAACTAATTGGAAGACAGTGTATGAGCATAAAGAAAAATTTGAAAGTATAAAAAAGAAATATAACAGAAATGATGGGAATGAAAAGCACAATAAAAGAGATTAAAATATACTAGAGGCATTCAACAGCAGATCTGAACAAGCAGAAGAAAGAATCAGTGAACTAATAGACATAAAAATTGAAATCATACAGATAGAAGAACAAATAGAGAAAAGAAGGGGAAAATTTTGAAGGTCTCAGTGATTTGAATCACAGCCTGAAGAGAAAAAACAAACATCCTGAGTGCCTCAGAAGTAGAAGAGAAGGGGGAAAGAACAGAAAGTATATTTGAGAAAATAATGGCACAAAATTACCACATCTTATGAAAGACAAAAATATACATGTTTAAAAAGCACAACAAACTCTGAACAGAATAAATCCAAATAGACCTACTCTGAGAAGCATACTAATCAGAATGTCAAATTCCAAAAATAAAAAGAAAATCTTCTGCATAGCAAGAGGTGATTTGACCCATACAAAGGAACCACAATCAGACTATGGGTGGAATTCTCATTTAAGAAACTGAAAGAGAAAAGTGTGAAATAAAAGTCCTTTACCCAGAAAAACAGTCCTAAAAGGAAGAAAACTTTAAAATATTCACAGATAAACAGAAACTGAGAGAGGCTGTAAACAAGTGACCAGATCTACAATAAGTAATAAAGGTATTTCTGAAGCCTGAAAGGAAAAGACAGGAGAGAAAGGCATGGAATACAGTGTCGGAATAAAGATTAATATTAAGAGTAACTAAAGACATAAAAAGAGAGACAAACAAAAGATAAGACATATAAAAAGAAAAGGACAATATGGCTGAAGCAAGTACTGCATTTACAGTAATAATATTGAATGTTAATGGATTAAAATCCCTAATCAAAAGACACAAATTGGCAGAATGGCTAAAAAAAAATATGATCCAAATATAAGCTGTTAACAGGAGACTCAACTTAGACCCAAAGTCACAATAGGTTAAAAGGGTAAGATGGGAAAAAGATATTCCACAAAACTAGCAACCAAAAGAGAGCTATGCTAGCTATATTAATACCAGATAAAATATACTTAAATGCAAAATTGTTATAAAGGTCAAGGAAGGATGTTATATATTAATAAAAGGGGCACTAGGCCAAGAAGAAATAACAACAAAAATCTTTATACACCAATCCATGGTGCCCCAAAATACATGAGGCAAAAACTGGCAAAACTGAAGGGAAAGAGACTTCTGTACAATAATAGTTGGAGATATCCATACACTACTCTTATTAATTGATAGCACATCTAGACAGAAGAAGAATATGGAGAAAGAGAGTTTGAATAATATGATACATGAGTTAGGCTTAGCAATCAGATACAGGGCATTGCATCACAAAACAGTAGGATATTCATTCTTCTAAAGTGTCTGTGGATCATTCTCTGGGACCCACATGTTGGGTCACAAAGCAAGTCGTAATGAATTTAAAATGATTAAAATTACACAAAGAACTTTTCATAACCACAATGGAATGAAGCTAAAAATGAACAACAGGAAGAAAACTGGCAAATTCTCAAATACTCAAAAGTTAAAAAATCATTCAAAAGATCAGTGGGTGAAAGAAGAAATTAGAAGAGCAATTAGTAAATATCTCAACATGAATTAAAACAAGGACACAGCATATGAAAACTTATGTGATGCAGCCAAGGAAGTGAGGGGAGGGAAGTTTGTAGTCATAAGCATCTACATTTAAAAAGAAGAAAGATCTTCAATCAAAGATATAACTGAATACCTGAAGGAACTAAAAAAAGAAAGAGAACTTATTCAAAATCAAGTAGAAGAAAAGAAATAACAATGATTAGAACAGAAAAAAAAAGAGAATAGAAAACAATAGAGAAAATTAAAATAACAAATTCTGGTTCTTGAAAAGATCAATAAAACTGACAAATTTTAGCTACACTGAAAAAAATGAAAAATAGAGCAGATTCAAATAAATAAAATCAGAAATGAGACAGGGGACATTACTGCTGACCCAAAAGAAATAAGAAGTGATCTTAAGAGGATACTATGAACAAATGTATGCCAACAAATTAGAAAAAATTGATGAAATGGACAAATTTCTAAAAATTGTCAAACAGCCTACACTCATTCTAGAAAAAAATAAAAGACTTCCACAGACCAATCACAAGTAATGGGATTGAATCAGTCATCAAAAAAATGCCAACACTATGTTTTGGGAGAGGTTTTGGACTGCGGAAGAGTTACAACTGTGGCAGGGGAGGATCACTGGTGAAGGGTATCAGTGATGGGGTGATGTGTGGGAAGGGGTTCACCCAGGGCATGCCTTTATAGAATGTGACTATGTTCAAGTGGTCATGGGGTATGTTCTCAGTGGGCAGACCCACACAATAACGGAAAGAATATTGAATTCCCATCCTGGGAAGTCATGCTACATTCTCTAATAGAATGGCAGGAATCCCTAGAGTACATAGGCAGACCAATATGCCAGGCCCTTGACATTAATGGTTGTACTTATGAACCTTGTTCTTCTGAAACTGAAACTTCACTTAGTATTATATATTGCCTAAGAGTTACCTACTGAAAGCCTCCTTTTTCTCAAGTGTGACCTCTTCAAGCGAAAAACAGCACATAAATTCATTACTTTCCTCTTGGCATGAGGCATGGCTGCTGGGGATAAGCCTACAAGGTATTTAGGGATTATTACCAAGCACTGACTATGGTGCATTTCACAAATCAAAATATTTCTCCCCCAAGGGGGAAATATTAAAGATGGTCAATTTTTATAGCTAAGAGTTTTAAAAGTGTGTCAGGAGTTCATTCCAGAGGTAATGCTTGTACACATCTCCGCAGGATCTCATTGAATGCCACAGTGGAGACAGTGCCTCAAGCAGGGGTACTCCTGTAGGCTCTGGTGACATCTAGATACTCTAGGCAGGGCATGCAATCTGAGGAATAAGGCCCCCTGTCAATGGGCATTACCTTGGAGCATATTTTCCCCAATGTAACAGAGTTACTCATTTTTTAATTTCCCTATATTTGGTTTTCTGCCCCTTTTATTTGGACCTATAATTAACACTATAATCATTAAATATATGTATAAGAGACTAAATCTTTGGTTTGTTCATATGCTGCTTGAGCCCTGAATCTCAGCATAGTTGCAACACCAACTTGCCAGTTTATTGGACTTGCCCAGGACAACGAAAAATGATGATGTTGGACTACACTCATCCAAAAAGCAGAGAGTATCTACAACAGCAAGCAAATTAGTTCCAAACATATGCATGATTTTTTTGTAAGTTCACAAATTCTCAAATAAAAATATATTTTAAAAAATACACTAGAGGCATATAGCAGATTTGAATTGCTTGAAGACAAAATTGGTGATTTTGAGGACAGAACAGCTGAAAAGGTAAAGACAGAGAACAGAAAGAGCAGAAATTGGAAAAACGAATAGAGTCTGAAGGAACTGAAGGACAATGTGAAACAGAAAAGCATATGTGTAATTTGTGCCCCAGAAGGAGAAAAGAATGAAAAGGGGTAGGAAAATATTTGAGTAAATAATGACTGAGAACTTCACAACCCTTACAAAAAACATAAATATCAAGATTCAAGAAAGTCATCACACAGCAAACAGAATAAATTCAAATAGACCTACTCTGAAACACCTGCTATATTAATTGACAAATATCAGAGATAAATAATGGATTCTGAAAGGAGCAAAAAAAAAAGCATCACATACAAGGGAATCTCAAAAAAATTAAATCCTGACCTTTCATCAGAAATCATGAAGACTAGAAATGGTATGATGGAGTTAAGCTACTGAAAGAGAAAAATTTCCAGCCAAGTATTCTGTATCCTGAAAAACTGTTCTTCAAAAATGAGGGTGAGTCTAAAGTCTTCACAGATAAACAAACGTGAGAGAGCATGCTACCAAAAGGCCATAATTACAAGAGATACTAAAGGGAGTGCTGAAGCCTGAAAGGAAAAAAAGGTGTGAAAGTCTTGGAGAAGAATGTAGAAATGAAGATTATTAGGAAGGGTAAATTAAAAGGTAAAAAGACAAACAATAGTAAGATGTGACAATGGAAGGCCAAAGGATAAAATGGACAGAGTAATAGTTTCACAGTATTAATATTTAATATAAATGTCTTGGATTCCCAATCAAAAGACATAGATTCAAATTGATAATTGATCAGAAGCAATACTGAGTAGAATATCATGATTGAAAATGTGGCATTTTGTAAAATGATGTACTCATTGCTGCTGTATGCTTCTGACAAATTGAGCTTTCAGCAGTGCCTGCATATAGACTGGTCTTGGAGGATATACATGGATATGAGCCTATGCAAATCCTCCATCCATTTGGCCATGGACACTTTGTACATGAGCCCACTGGGCAAGGACAGGAGTGGCTGGGGAAAGATGGTGACTGGTAAAAAGAGAACCATTCATCCTATCCATTTGATTATTAAAACCACTTCTGCTGAGGTAATCCTTTTGAGAGTATTCACATGGGACATATATCTGTCAAGTCTTTTGCCAATTCAGAAAGGTCTACCAAATGTATCTTCCCCTTGGACCTCTACATTACCAATTTCCCGGTTATGTCCTTTCAAGTCCCTGACCATCTAGGTAAACCATTAACCATAGCCAATGTGACTTCAGGACCTCCTCAAGTCTAAACTTCTGTATGACACTTTCATCTGATAGAATGATGCTGTGCATGCTGGACTTTATGGCATAGTTGGTTAGCAACACCCATATCATTATAGTTAGCTCAGGTCTCATGGTAACTTGATGGCTACGGTTAAGCATTCAGTCTCTTTTAAGGCACATAGCAGGCAAAAATCTGTTTCTCAAAAGAAGAAATGTTTATCTTCAGAGTATGTCTGGGATTTCCTCCAAATTCTTAAGGGTATACTGTGTAATTTACCTATAAGGACTTGTGAAAGACTCCGAACAACATCTCTGTTTGCCACTGAACTTCCAGCACCATTGAATCTGCTGGATCATTGGCCCTAGGGACAGAGCAGCTTGAATGGCATCCTGGACCTTTTGTAGAGCCTGCTCTTGGTCTGGTCCTCACTCAAAGCCAGCAATTTTTCCAGTAACTAACTTCTGAAGGGATATCTCAACATGCCCCATACCACAAGATAGAATTGAAAGCAGAGACATAAACAGACATCTGCATACCAATGTTCATAGCAGCATTGTTCACTATTGCCAAAAGTTGGAAACAACCCAAATGTACTTGAGCAGATGAATGGCTAAACAAATAGTGAAATATACATACAATGGAATATTATTCAGCTCTAAGAAGGAATGCAGTGTTAACACATAGGATCACATGGATGAATCTTGAAGACCTTATGTTGAGGGAAGCAAGCCAGGCACTAAAGGACAAATATTACATGACCTCACTGATAGGAATTAAGCAATTTGAGCAGACTCACTGAACTGGAGTCTGGAAGAAAGGTTTACAGGAGACAGAAAGGGAGAAGAAGGTTGTGAGCCAATGCCCACAGGGCAGGTAAACTCTGGGGATTTGCAGGAATGTGGTTGAAACTACAACATTGGGAATGTTCTTTTGGCAAATATGGCAGGGGAGGGTGACTAGTTTAGGGTGTTGGATGTTGGGGACATGTGGGAAAAGGCACAACTTTGGCAGGCCTCTACGCAGTGTGTGAACGTTCATCTTGTCATAATGGGTTGTACCAGTGGTTGGAGGCCCTCACAATGAATTGTAAGATGTTGGGCTCCCATCCTGGGGAGTCCTTCTATGTTCTCAAATAGAGGGGCAGGAGTCTTTTGAAAGCATAGGCAGTGCCTAATGGGGGAGGACAGACCAGTATGTCAAGCCCTCAATGTTGTTGCAAGTAACTATGTATCTTGTTTTTCAAGGGATGAAGCTTGGTGGTTGCCATGGGTCATGAGGTAAAGGGGAGGGAAGAATAGAATAGATGGAACATGGGGCATTTTGGGGGTGATGGAATCTTACTACATCTTGCAATGATGGACACAGGCCATATTAAATTTCATCAAAATTTATAAAAATGTATGGTCCAAAATGTAAATCATAATGTAAATCTTTGATTGTGTTTAGTAGCAATGTTTCAATATTTGCACATGAATTTTAATAAATGTACCATCCACATGTAAAATGTTATTAAAAAGGGAAAGAGGGAGGATGTTGGGTATGTGGGAATCCTTTATATAATGAACATCACTTTTCTGTAAAGTAAAGCTTCTTTGAGGATAAAATTTTAAAAAGTAAGGCACTGGGGGAATAAACAAAAGAAAATATCACTGTATATACAAGAAAACAGATCTTACAGTGAGGAAAGACATAATGTGAAAAAAATTTCAATATATTTCTCATTTTTATTACAATTTTTTATTTTTTATGTTTTATTTCTTATTTTAAACTATAATTATTTCATTTTATTATTGATTATAATTAGTTTATTTTGTTGGCATCATTTTTGAAGAAGTTTTGGATCAAGAAGGTTTACAACTGTGAAAGGGGAGGATGATTGGTGTGGGATGTCAGAGATGGGGGATGCATGGGAGGAGGTTCACTTGTGGCAAAACTATAAGGCCTATGAAAGTGTTCAAGTGTTCATGGGTCATTGTCACAGTAGGTAGATATTCTCACAATAACTGAAAGAATATCAAATTCCCATCCTGGTAAACTCTGCTACATTCTCTAATGGGTCAGCAAGAATCCCCCAAGTACAGGGGCATTAACTAGTGAAGGAGGATGGTGTATTGACAGGCCCATGATATTGATGACTGTACTTATGAACCTTAACCTTTGAAATTGAAACTTAACCTAGTATTATAGGGTGCCTAAGAGTTACCTCCTGAAAGCCTCCTTGTGACTCAAATATGGTCTCTCTCTAAGCCAAACTCAGCATATATATACATTACCTCCACCCCAGCATGGGACATGACTCCCAGGGATGAGTCTCCCTGGCACTAAGGGATTACTGCCAGGCATCAAGTAGCAATGCAACTGGGAAAAGAATGACCAAAAAGAGTGAAAGGTAAAGACAAATGAGTTTCTATGGCTAAGAGACTTCAAAGTGAGTCAGGAGGTCATTCCAGAGATTATGCTTATGCACATCTCAGCAGGCTCTCTTTGACTGCCATAGTAAATATTGCCTCAAACAGCAGGGCTCCTGAGGGCTCTGGAGACATCCAGACACTATAGGTAGGGCAGACAACTCAGGAGTTTGGTGCCCTGCTGGTGGGCCTTACATTGGAATTTATGCTCCCCAGAGTGAGAATTGTACTAAGTTGTGCTTTCCCTACACATGGCTCTTCTGCCCCTTCATTTGAACCTATAGTTAGTACTAGAGTTAATAAGCATATGTTCAAGAGACTTAAATCTTTGGGCTGTTCATGTGCCAGCTGGTCACTGAATGTCAACAGAGTTGCAGCACCTACTCTCCAGTTCATTGGATTTACCCAGGACAACTAACAAGGAGATGTTCATGGATAGGAAGACTAAACATCATTAAGATGTCTATCCTACCCAAACTGATTTACAGATTTAATGCAATCCCAATAAAAGTCAACACAGCTTTTTTTTACTGAATTGAAAAGCTAACCATGAAATTTATTTGGAAGGGCAAGGGGACCTGAATAGCCAAAGATATATTGAAAAAGAAAAATGAAATCAGAGGAATCACACTACTTGACTTTAATACATACTATGTTTTAAAGTTTCATCACCCATCAGCTGATGAATGAATAAATAAAATGGGTATTCATACAATGGAATATAATTTGGCAAAGTTCATTGTATTAGTCAGCTAAAGGGGTGCTGATGCAAAATACCAGAAGTCTGTTGGTCTTTATAAAAGCTATTTATTTGGGGTAGAAGCTTACCATTACCAGGCCATAAATCATACATTTCTTCCCTCACCAAATTCTGTTGCCACGTGTTGGAGCAAGACAGTTGCTGATGTTTGCCAGTGTTCAGGCTTCTTAGGTTCCTTTCTTCTCAGGGCTCCACTACTCTCTGGGCTCAGCTCCTCTGTTTCCTCCACAAGGTCAGCTATAGACTATGAGGCTTTCTAGGCTCTATCTTTCTTCACAAGGCCAGCTGTGAACTGTCAGGTGAATGGCTCAACTCTGTCGCCAGACCTTCTCTCCTTCCTCACAATAAAGCTCCTCTGTATGCTTACTTACCCAGGCTCCAACAACAGAACTTCAACTCAAAACTCCAACTCAACTCTTCTGCTCTGCTATGTAGTTTTATCTCTGAGTCCCCACCCACCAAGGTGCAGGGACTTAACGTCCTACTGACGTGGCCCATTCAAAGCCCTCATCATAACTTAATCACACCCAGAGGAACAGACCAGTTTACAAGCATAATCCAATATCTATTTTTGGAAGTCACAACTATATCAAACTGCTACAGTGTTTTTGAAATTTCAAAGGGGAATGAATAGAATGGTTTCTATTAGCACTCTGCTGGGCCTGACTTTGTACAGGTGGTAGTTAGAAAGAAATGGAACTAAAAGGAGGCAAGGATAAATATATATGCACCTTATAATTATTGTTATTTTTAATTGGAAATCTTTATCCAAAGAAATCATTAAAATCTCTATCGTTTGCTTCTTTTTTATAGTAATTAAAACATGTTACTTCAGTTCCTGAATATAGATCTGAAAAGAAAATTGAATTACTTAATTCTGTTTTACTTGGAATACTCAGTAATGTTGGGATTATCCAGTCTCTGAAAAGAACAAACATACAATTCAAATCAGAGCTTATGTGGCAGCTCTAGTCTATTTGATAATACCTTATCTTAGATAGTGCTTGTGTTCTACCCTTCTTAGAGAAAGTGGGACTATATGTTCAAATTGCTCATTGTCCTGGACTTGATCATATCAGATTTGTAATAATAAGAAAAAAATAATAATAACAATAGCAATTGCAATAATGATAATGACTATCAGTAGTCATAAAGTTGTTAATTTTGGCATGATTGTTTTAAATAATACTGAAGAAATAATTAAATTTTGTTTATACTATATCACTTTCAGCATAATTTAAATATCAAATAGAAATAAAACTCTTATTAACTTAGTACAATTAAAACTATGTTCTATATTTATGTGCTATTATATGATTACATGTTATTTTATGGTAAATAAAATATTTTTAAAATTGCCCTGAAAAATACAAAAGAGTACCCTAGAAAAACACAAATGGCTCTTAAATGATATTTCACTTTACAGATAGGACAAATATAGCATAATGAATTCCAGCTTAAAAATATTTATAAATTAAATGGGTTCACAATCCGAAATGCAGTTAAATATGTGAGGATCTGAAAAATCTCATTCTAAGAAAAGCATGATAACATAATGATCAACATATTGGATCACTCATCTTTTGAAGGAAGTTCATTACCTTAACACATATTAATATTATTGAGTACAATACAATAAAGTGTTGAGGCAGGAATAAATATATCAAGAAATAGGTATATTTATTTAAGGTAATTTACACCTTAATCCAAGAGCTGCAATGAAACAAATGAGAAGTAGATTAACAAGAAAACTGGAACCCAAGAAGGTTATTTACAGCTTTAAATGGTAGATTCCAGAGAGATTAAAAGCTTTAATTTGGAAGATAAAACTACAGAGCCAACAGAAAAAAAAAAGATATAACTGAAAACTTGAGGTGGTTAAAACCACCCTGAACAACATAAAAAACTACAATATAGAAGGAAAGATTTCCTTGATAGTAATATAAAAGTTAATGCTTCAAAGAGACACATAGGCAAATTTAATAGATAAATGGAGCAATTAGAGATGGTTTCCCTAGCTCCAAATTCAGAAGGTATAAATATATGCTATTAAATGTTAACATAAACATTCTCAAATCAAAGGACATGTCTAGGAACACAAGAAAGGTGTAGCAAAATTATTTTTTTCATTTTGTAATATTATATATATATATATATA
>JAQZBX010108191.1:0-10577 GCA_029593785.1 Cabassous unicinctus
GAATCTCAGAGACAGAAAGTAACCATCAAAGCTGTGAGATAAAGTCTCAGACAACAGAAGCTGAAATCAATGGAACCAGGAAGAGAGAATGTCACAGGAGCAGAGAGAAAGCTTCAGGAAGCCAGAAGCTGAAAGCAACAAGACCAAGAGGAGAAAGGATATAAAACAAATGTGCTATTATGCCATGCTACATGACCAGGTACAGAGCATCACCTGATAACTTTTTTTGGAAACATTCCCAACCTCAGAACTGTAAGCTCATATGTTTATATATCCCCATTGAAAAAAAACCAAACCAGTTCTGGTATATTGCATTCTGGCAGCTTTTAGCAAACTAAGATAGAAGGGTATGAAAAAAATAAAGTAACACTGAATGTAAGCACAGGAAAGTGCAATTGGAACACAGGATATTCATCAGCAAAGTGATGGCATGAAACTTGTGCTGAAAAATATTAATTACCTCTGGTTGTTCATGCCCATGCCTGAGTTTGAAGACTGTAGTTTCCTCAGTCTTTTAATGCAAGGAGAAATTATATGTTTCACAGCATTTGAAAAGCATTCAAAAAAGAAATCCAAAAAAATCCTAAGCTCCACACAAAAATATAAGTTCCTCATGGTAAAAGGTATGTGTTCTGTTCAAGAGTCATGGGTCCTAACCTTGGCTTGATCTGTATCAAAGATGAGTATCAGACACTGTCTCATGCAGAAGCCAGTTTATTTAAGCAGTGCTCTTACAAGAGTAACAGCAGGAGCAGGCCAATGACATGGGCTCTGATATTGTCAAGAGATTATATGACCAAGTGTCTGGGAATATCTCCATTAGGAGAACATTCTCAAAGTTGGAGGAGACTCTTCCTTTTCTTATACCACATTCAGTCTGATCATTTACCTGGTGTTTCTTTCATTAGTGAGTTCAAGCTATTCTTGTAAGGATGAGACTTATTTTGAGGTCCCCAAAAGTTACAGCTATGCTGAGGTGGCCTCACCTGTTGAAATCCTCTGGCACTTAAGGTTATATCCTACTCTTAGATGACATGTAGTGGCAGTTATTCATGCTGCTTTCTTAGACCTACTGGCTGTCATTAATTTTATAGCCATATGTGCTCTTAGAGTACACTATACCATGCCTGTAAATTTACTACTGTGTTCAGAAGCCTCAATATACTCCCTAGAATATAATAATTATTTAGAGTATATTTGACTATTTACTTAATCCATTAATATACTTCTCATTGAGTAAACAGTGCAGTTGTGAGTTTTGGAGATTAATTAGCAAGAATAACAGGAAATTTTAGTCAGAAAGATTGCGTTCTACTGGTGTGAAAAATGTAAAAAAGTAAAATGTAAAAATATAAAAAAGTAAAAATAAAAAACTAATTTCAGGTGGTATGTGAACAAATCAGGAAAGAGATTGGAGTGGGAAAAGGGGAAGCAGTTCTAGATATTATTGAATAAAATATAGATAGATAATGGATATAAATAAATAAATAAAACAAAACATAATTTAAAGGACTTAACAATGGGTACCAGATTATTGATATTTTCCAGCATGATATTTGTTAACTTTCTCTGGGATGAATACAACAAAACACACTCTTGCTGAGTGAAGTCTAGACCTATATTTCTGAAGGTTACTGATTCATAAAACATAATGGTTCAGAAACAGCTATACATATCAGTGTCTGGAGGAGGATGGTTGAGGAAAGGAGGTGTTACATGTATAGAATGCTCAAATTGTGCTTGGGGTTCCAGTCAGATGGGTCTCAGAGCTAAATTGGCATCTGTCATTCAGTTACACTTATAGGGACATATATATATATAATAAATAATGTAACCTCATTATAAAGAAATAACACATGAGGTATGGTATGATATAACCTCTGAATTTCCAACAAACTGGTGATTATGACTTTCAGATGTTGATTATATAATCTGCCCTTTAAGATTCATAACAAAATCCATATTCTCCAGTTTCAAGCAAATCTACAGATCCATGATAAGGGAAGAAATAATAAGATCTACCACTTTTAAACCATGACAATGGTTTGATTATTCCCCACACAGACCCCAGTTTCTTCATCTATAAAATGGTTTAATAAACCATTACGAGTTTAGTAAGATCCAATGAATTAAGATATAAAGTGCCTTGTAACTAACAAATACAAGTGATATGTCTTTTACACATTAAAATTGCAGAAGTAATGTACAGCATCTGCATAACTGAACAGATTTCACACAGATCTAGGGTTCAGTAGTTTCTTTCTATCTCAACTCTACAAAACTCAAGGGTTTATGGAAAGATTTACAGCAGACACTCAAATCTCAGACTGCTATACTGAAGCATGATTCTATCCTGATTCTTCTTGTGATAGGAGGCCTCCCATACTCAAATTTCTCCTTGACCTTCAAATCCCAGTTTTCATCTCTCTTGTATCTTCACCTTGACTCTCTGCTCAAGGATAACATTAGCCCCTTTATTAGTTCTGGTTTCCATCAAACTTCAAAAATGTTGACAAGGCCTAAAGTTTTACACTAATTACTCTATTTCTTCTTCTGTGTGCACAGCCTAAATAAAAGAAAGAGTATTCTCTGTCCTTTGATGTGTTTATATATCATCTTACAAATATTGGTGTGTATTGTGAAAAAATTTGATTTTTACCCACAATAAAAAATTTTTAAAAAAATTCATACAAAAGTTATTTACAAAGATAGAAATTGGGTTACTGGTGACAATGTGGTCATAAGAATGTCAAACATCTTTTCAAACTGTGCAAATATATTCTATCAGAAATTTAAGAAGTTTACTACTAGAGAATATTAAATTATTTTTCACTGCCTCATTCTCCTGGTCTCCTGTCCACTGCACAGCCCTCACCCCAGCACCTGTAACAGTGGATTCTTTGAACTCATCTGCTGAAACATCTGCATCCATATTGGACTATCAAGCTGTGCTCTTACTCCTCTCTATCAATACTATTCACCACAATTCTAAGCACATTATAACCACTAACCTGCTAAAAGAATGAATTATTTTCCCATTTTATGCCTATATTATGACCAAATTCTAGCAGTAGAGATGCAATTTCAGTAGAAATAACAATCCCCTAATTTACCAGTAGTTGCATTGCCAAGTAATGTCTTCCTCTGGTTTTTCATTCACAGACAGTCCAAGAGCTAAGTAGGCAAAACTAAGGATGGTAAAGTAGCTGTGAGACTCAAGACATACCCAGGTTCTAGACCCACCTGCCATAAATACCAAAAACTGAGGAGGAAATCAAGAAAAAAAATTCCATTTACAATAACAACAAAAGAATCAAATATCTAGTAATAAACTTAACTAAAAATGTAAAGGACTTGTACGCAGAAAACTACATAAAATTGTTAAAGGAAATCAAAGAACTAAATATGGGAGTGGATGTAGCTCAAGCAGTTAAGTGCCTGCTTCCCATATGGGAGGTCCCAGGTTCAGTTCCTGGTGCCTCCTAAAAACAAAAACAAACAACAGGCAAACAAAAGAAAAAAAAAAACAGGGAAGCCAATGTGGCTCAGTGGTTGAGCATTGGCTTCCCACTACAAGGTTCCCAGGTTCAATCCCCATGCCCAGTACCTAAAAACAACAACAACAACAACAACACAACAAAGATGACTTAAATAAATTGAAGAATATTCCATGTTTATATATTGGAAGACTAAATATCATTAAGATGTCTGTCCTATGAAAATTGATTTACAGATTTAACACAATCCCAATAAAAATTACAATAACAATTTCACTGAACTGGAAAAGCTAATTATAAAATTTATTTGGAAAGGCAAGGGGTCTCAAAGAGCAAAAAACATATTGAAAAAGAAAAATGAATGTGGAGGGATCACATTCTGACTTTAAAGCATAATACAAAGCTACAGTGGTCAAAACTACATTGCATTGTCACGATAGACATACTGACCGATGGAACCAAATTGAGTGTTCTGATATAGATCTGCATATATAAGGCCAATTGATATTCAACAAGGCAACCAAGCCCACTCAACTGGAACAGCATAGCCTCTTCAACAAATGGTGCTGGGAGAACTGGATATCCATTTGCACAAAAAAATAAAAAATAAAAAAGAAGGACATCTACCTCACACTTTATGCAAAAATCAACTCAAAATGGATCAAAGAACTAAATATAAGAACCAGAAATATCCTTCTCCTAGAAGAAAATGTAGGAAAGCATCTTCATGACCTTGTCTTAGGCAATGGTTTCTTAGAATTTATACCCTAAGTACAAGTAACAAGAAAAACATCATAAAAATTAAGAACTTTTTTGCCCCCTACGAATCCATCATGAAAATAAAATGACAAGCTATGAAATGAGAGAAAATAATTGAAACCACATATCTGATAAAGGTTTAATATCTATAATATATAAAGAAACCCTTCAACTGAACAACAAAAAGACAAACAACCCAATTAAAAGATTGGCAAAAGATTTGATAAACATCTCTCCAAAAAAGATCTAACAATAGCCAGAAAGCACATGAAAAGATGCTTAACATCATTAGCCATTAAGGAAATGCAAATCAAAATGACAATGCAATACCATTTCACAGCCATTAGAATGGCAACTATTTTAAAAAATCAAAAAATATCAAGTGCTGGAGAAGTTGCAGAGAAATAAGAACACTCATTTATTGCTGGTGACAACGTAAGATGATGCAGATACTTTGGAAGACAGATTGGCAGTTCCTCAGAAAGCTAAATGTAGAATCACCATATGACCCAGCAATCCCACTGTAAGATATATACCCAAAAATATTGAAATCAGGGATTCGAACAGATATTTGCACATCAAAGGTCATAGTTTCATTATTCACAATTGCCAAAAGATGGAAGCAACCCAAGTGTCCATCAACTGATGAATGGATAAATAAAATGGCACATGTGTGTGTATGTATTACAATGGAATATTCTTCAGACATAAAAAGGAATGAAATCTTGATAGATTCAACATGGATGAATCTTAAAGATATCACATTGAGTGAAACAATTTGTCCAAGAAAGGACAAATGTATGATTTCACTGATTTGAAATAATGGGAATAAACAAATTCATAGAGTCAGAATCTAGAATATAAGTTCCCAGGGGATGGGGCAGGCAGAGGGAATAGGAAGTTAAGACTTAAAATGTAAAAGGTTCTTATTTTGAATGAAGGGATTGTTTTGGTAATGGATGGTGGTGATTGTAGCACAACGTTGTGAACACAATGAACAGCACTGAAATACATATCTAAATGTGATTAAAAGAGGGAATGTTGGTCTGTATATATGATAACTAAAATGAAATTATTTTTAAAAATCTTTGGAACTACCCTATAGAATGAACTCTCACTTAAACTATGGAGTATAGTTAGTAGTACAATTGTAACAATATACTCTCATGAATTTCAAAAAATGTTCCACACCAATTTGAAGTGTTAATAATAGTTTGAGATATGGGAATTCTGTATTTTATCCATGGTTCTTCTGTAAACCCCACAACTATTTTAATGAAGAAAAAATTTTAAATGCTCTGCATTAGAATATAGCAGATGTACATGGGTCACAAGGTTTCTATCCTGTCCTGCAATCCTCATAAAGCAAGGAGTCTCACAAACTATAGAATGAAAGTTTAGGAGGATATCTGGTTGCTCCATCTGATATTTTACAAAAATGGAAGATGAAATCCTGTCCTGAATCACCCATCATTAGGGGCAACACCCTGCATTTCTCTTTCTCTCTGTATATTTGTGTGTGTTTGAAAGAATTAATCATCTGTAAACTGTAAATTATTCACTAAGTCACCATTAATTAAATGTATTTCATCAACAAATGACAATACTGTGTCATGAACAGAAGCAAGATAAACTCATCTATTTGTACCTGAGGTCTAGAAAAAACATTATATTAAGTGTGAGTCTGTTCTTGAAGATTTATATATATTTGCTTATTTGATCCTCACAATAATCCTTCTGATTATGGTTTATTTACCAATTTAATAAATGGAATACTCTGAAGTCCAGAAAATATTAGTAATATGACAGAAGGGCATGATTAGAAAATGACACAGCAAAAATTTGAATTTTGCTCTGCCTGTCTGCCAAACTCAAATTCCTTGAGATTTACACATCACTCCTTAGTTTTAGTTGGAAGGTCGCTCACATCAATCATTGGAGCTCCCATGCTTCTTGCCAAACATCAACCTCTATTTCTCCTCAGTTTTACTGCCCAGTTTAATCCATAGTTATTGCTATCAACACATACATAGCAAGACCAACCTTTTTTCTGATGTCAATATGATTTACATCACTTCCACTGATGAAAACCCCAATAGTCCTTGACTCCAAATACTTGAATTTTTCCATGAAAGAGCATGACTAGGATATTGGTCATCATCTAAACAAGGAGTCATAACTACTAGTGGCTTTCCACTATATCTGAAACCCTACTAAGTTTTGTTAGTAAATCACGCTTTCATACTCCATAAACACTTAAATTTTTCTCTATGCCTTTTGATGATCATGTATTTGCACATTTCCTCTCACTTTTAACAGATGCAATTACCTCATACTAAGCAGATGGATTAGACAATTTGCTAAATTACACTATAATTCCTTCATATTTTCAAATATACCTGAATTCATACAGATTGGCTATTCCTTCTCTCTATTTAATTGAAAAGTCATGTTACGTCTTGCTCAGTCCAATGTCTCCAATTGAACACTATGTCACCTGTTTTGTTGAGAACTGTAATATTGATTATAAACTTAATTTATAATCAATTTTAGAAATCAAATTTATTGATTATAAATTTAGTCTGCTTACCAAAAACCTTGCCTCTTTTTCTCCTAAACAATTAGGCTCATTTTTGTCCCTTCATCTTGAAACAAAAACCTCCTCAGAACCAAATTCCTTGCAAGTTCCTGAGCTGTGCTTCCCTTCACAACTGAAAGTGCACTTACTATTTTTTAACACCAAACCAAACCATTTGACTTACACAGATCAGCAATAATTTGCTCATAAATGAATCTTGATATCATCACCAATGATCCCCCTATAAATAAATCTTTATTTGGAGCCAAAGAATTGAACCATAACTTCATTTTGGTAACTTTCTTTTCCCATGTTTGCTCTGACATCTTAGTCTCCTGACTGTCTTCAAACACCTCTATTCACTTCTTCCCTTTGCCCTTTGCAAATAACTGTACACATAAAAATATTGGAACATCTTAAAATTAAACATAAGGCATACTTTTTACAACCCATAAACACTTAAATTTTTTTCCATGTCTTTGGATGAACATGCTTCTCACATTCCCCTCATTTTTTTGACAGATGGAATTCCATCTCAATCATTCCCCAATCTTTCTCTCTCCCCTCAGGCCTGCCTATTCCCTGAAAAACAACAATATTGGAATTAAACCAATTAATAACCTTACAATACTCTGTAAGTATTCAAGTGAAAGGAAGAGTCCCAAATCTCTCACATTAAATCAAAAGCTAGAAATGATTATGTTTAGTGAGGAAGGCATGTTGAAAGTTGAGATAGGCCAAGAGCTAGGACTCTTGCACCAGTGAGCCAAGTTGTGAATGCAAAGGAAATCTTTTTGAAGGCAACTGAAACTGCTACTCCAGCAAATACACAAATAAAAAGAAAGTGAAAAAGCCTCACTGTTGATATGGAGAAAGTTTTAAGGGTCTGGTTAGAAGCTCAAGCCAGCTACAATACTGCCTTAAACCAAAGCCTAATCCAGAGCAAGGCCCTAAATATCTTCAATTCTATAAAAGCTGAAAGGAGATGAAACTGGAGAAGAGTTTGAAGCTGGCAGAGGTTGGTTCACCAGGTTTGAGGAAAGAAGCCATGTCCATAACATAGAAGTGCAAGGTGAAGCAGAAAGTGCTGATAAAGATGCTACAGAAAGTTACCCAGATGACCTAGCCAAGATTTTTTGAGGAAGGTGGCCACTCTTAATAACATTTTCAGTGTAGATGAAACAGTCTTCTATCTGAAGAAGATGCCACCTAGAGCTGCCACAGCTAAAGAGGCAAATTCAATGGTTAGTTTTAAACCTTCAAAAGATAGACTCTCTCATTAGGGGCAAATGCAGCTGGTGACTTTAAGTTGAAGCCAATGCTCATTTACCATTCTGAAAATCCTAGGACCTTAGAGAATTAAGCTAAATCTACTATGCTTCTGCTTTATAAATGACAGTTATGACAGCACATCTGTATACCACATGGTTTTCTGAATATAAACATATCTCATTGATATTGCCAGTTCAGTTCCAGATTACCACAGAAAGTGAGTCACACAAAATTTTTGGTTGCCAGTATATATGAAAGTTCTGTTTATACTATACTGTAGTCTATTAAATGTGTAATAACATTATGTCTATAAATAAAGAATGCATACACCTTAAAGAAAATGTGGCACTGACAAACAATGTGAGAACATGCTGTTGGTAAAATGGGGCCGGTAAGTTTGTGTGATGTAAGCTTGCTGTAAAACTTCAATTTCTAAAAAAAATGCAATATCTTTGAAGCTCAGTAAAGTGAAGCTCAATAATATTGTGTATGCCTATACTTTATGCCCACTGCTGAGACAAAATGCTCAGAAAAAGATTCCTTTGAAAATATTATTACTCATTGTCTAGAGGTATCCAAGAAGACATAAAGAATGATGTAGCAAGACCCTGATAGTCTTGTGGCAGGCAGACTACTATCAGTACTGTCATTTGATAGTCTGCATAGTGGTAAACAAGTCACTTTTGATAAGAAGTAGAAACTGAGCCTTTGCTTAATGTTTCAGAAACATTAAAATGTGGGAAATGTGTATCTTAGATGGAAAGAAAGCTGGATTTCCGGATTCATGAATTTTGTGTAAAGTGCTGTTAAACTGAATTTTGTCTTACACTAATACAAATGGAAGAAATGGTGTTTTAGATGTAATTTGATTCATGAAGAATCCTTTTCTCCAATTTGACTCAGTTCCCTCAACATAAAGAGCATTTTTTATGAAAGGAACTATCTGTAACATCAATTTGACTTCAGAAATTTTATCAGCAAACAAAATTTGATAAGAATCATGAATTGCATTTTATGATTTCAGAAACAGTAGGTTACAATATTTTTAAAATGGCAATTAAAGTATTTTATTAAACACTCACAACAATCTATGTAGAAGATTGGTGATCCATAAGTTGTAAAAAAAGGATAGGAGGAAAATTTGAGGAGGTCTGGAACTAGAGAATGGAGATATTACTTGATACAATAAACAAAATTCAATCTACTAACTAAAGACTTTTGGGCTAAAAGGAAATTCATGATGAGTAAATGGTCCACATAGATCAGGAACTGATTGAAGAAGGAAGAAACTTGAGAGTCAAAAGATCACTTAATTAGTTTTGTTAATATATAGTGTTATGATAGCCCAACATTGTAAATATAATTAACACCAATGAATTATATATCTGAAAATGAATAAAAGAGGAAATGTGGGGTGGTATATATGTTGCAAGAATAAAAATTAAAAGTGAACAACCATAAGACTATATAATAGAGTGAAACTCTAAAGAACACTATGGACTATAATTATTAGTACAATTATATAATTCAAAATTGCTAAAAGATGGAAACATCTAAGTGTCTGTCAACCAATGAATGAATAAACAAAATGTGGTATATTCATACAATGGGATACTATTCAGCTATAAGAAGAAATCAGTTGGGGAATCACATGACAACATGGAGGATTCTTGAGGATATTAGACTGAGAGAAATAAGCAAACACAAAAGGACAGATATTTTATTGTCTCACTGATTTGATCTAAATATAATGAGTAGACTTATGGAGTTGGACTATAAGGGAAGTGTAAAGGAGGCAGAAATAAGGTCCCAAGACGATCTGAACCAGGGGAATACAGAAATCATGAAAGAGAAAAGGTTCAGGAAGAATATATGACATAGCAATTGAAGGATATTTTTTGTAAATTTGAAAGTCTGTGAATTATTATTTGAGGAAACAATATGGTAGAGTATCAAGAAACACTAGATTTTGAATCAGTGTTTTGACTCTTCTCAATACATTAGAACTACAGAATATTTTCACACACACACAAAAAATAGAAAGACATAGATGGATGAGCAAACTTCCAAATGCATGAAGAATGATTTATTGGATCATATCAAAGTATATGCAGCCTAAGGCATATTGCAGCCTAAGGATACTTACTTTTTGACCACAATTTTTCCAATATTAATATTCCAAGTACTATTAACTCACTCTGAGCATCCAAAAACCAACTACAAAAATCCCATTGCTTAGAAAGGAGAAGAGAATTGTGGTCCTTCAAGTATAACACAAGAAGTATGCCATAATGAAAAATATCATTAACTCAGAATTAAAAGCATTTGGCACAGATATAAAATTTATCTTTGCTTAATAAGCACATTCTTCCAAGACAGTACAGGTAAAAACTATCAACAAGACATTTCTAGAATTACAGAAAGGGAAAACTCCCTGGATCTAGACTAATTCATCCATGAACTGTGCAAAG